>CM075868.1:37301452-37391585 GCA_038021265.1 Cyprinella venusta
CTTTGCTCTTCAGTGTCCTCACAGGCGCTGCTATTGATCTGTGTACACACTGAATCTGCTCTACTGACCCTGTGTCCACTTACAACACACACACTCTACTGTCAGTCACCAGAATATGCTAGCGTGAACTAATTACTAAGGGTGTAACGATTCACTCGTTTTCTCCATGCATCGATTACAAATCCTGATGAGGCATACGCATCGATCCCAAAACGTATTTTGAATCGTGAATGGTTTATTTACGTGAATAGTCGATTTAAAAGCTAAGAATTGAATTAATCGCGATTCAGTGGTTTAAAATGTAGAAACACAACCTTAAAGTGTTCCTGGTACTAGTTATGATTTATTTAAAAAAATACTTCCTTTGAGCGGTTCAAGACTTGGCAAACTTTTAAGTTTGCCTCCTGAACACACACTTTTTTTGACTCAATTCTACAATGTTAAGTGGGTGAAAAAAAACTCCTTAATCTTGTATTTGGGTCAAAAATGGGCACCCATAGACATGAATTAATTCTAAAATAAGCCAAATTAAGACACCAGGTGACGGCAAAGTCACTTCATCTTTAGGTTTCAGCTCTAAGAACTTATTGGAATGATATTTTAATGTAGTTAAAAAAATAAAACATAAAAATAAGCATAATTTACATAGAAAATATGGTACTTTTTGATGTAAATAAATTCAAAAATACCCCCAAAATAAACAAAACCACCATAAATGATTAGACAAAACTTTATCAAAGATAGATAAATTGGATGTAAATATAGAAACTTAATCTAACGGATGACATTTACACATTTTTGATCTTACATTTTTGAGGAACACACTTTTTTTTCATATTCATCTGTTCCATAAGCGAGTTTTCACAGTGTCAAATAACAAAAGAATCGTTTTCTTAGAGTCAAGAACATTTCAATAGTCTAAAGAAGCTTTTGAACCTTTTGTGGGAAGTAAAGATTGTATGGATTTTTTAGAGTGTACATTCAGAAAACACTGACGTTCATGAATCATATTCTCTTTATTGAAACATTTTTAGAGGAAAGTTTTTAACATGCTCTACAAAAAAACCAAACACACAAATGTAAGTCATTGCACATTCCCTCTAGTCCATCATTTATGCACAGAATCTCTTTTAAAACAAACCGCATGAGATCTCGTGTAACTGAGACCGCTCAGAAAGCGCTCCTCATATATCAATATTGTTCTGCATTATTATATTTTTATGAATGTATAATCTTATCAACCTGTTCCTAGATGCACGATGTACTGTACAAGAATCACAGAACCTTTAAAGTGTTGCCAGAAAATATGTGTTTGTGTTGATATGTCAAAGGTCAGACTCAAAGCAACCTGACCACACACACACACACAGAGAGAGAGATGAATGTGCCCATATTTGATCAGAGTTCACACTGACTGATGTGACTGTGTCTGATCACGTGTGTGTGTGTGTTACAGTGCATGCATGTGTGTGTGCTCATGTGTTTGAGTGTGTGTGAGAGTGCATGTATGTGTAAGTTTGCTCATGTTTGTGTGTGTGTGTGTGTGCATGTGTTTTTATTGTTTCTCACACATCTGAATTTATAAAATGTAAAGATTATATTTTCTCAACTCCATTTATGAAGAATAAAATCCTGATTCTAGGATCAATCCGATCTCCTTAGAGTTGACTATATATTTATAAATCTTTTATTATCTGACTTTTACACTTAAATATTTAATGTCACAAACTGGTCATGTGACGCGTCTCTCTTATGGAAGCTTGTTTCTGAGATTATGATTAAATGGTCATTTTAACTTTTTATCTCACAATTCTGACCTTTCTTTTTAGAAAAGTAAGATTTAAACTCGCCATTACCCTTTTCATTTATTTTTAATTTTATACTCTCTTGAGTTTATTATAGCTAGAAGTCATTTAACTACTAAATCAAAACTAAAAGTTTATAGATTGATACTGAAACATAAATAATGCATAGAGATCGTGACCAAAACTCTTAAATATGAGTATAAAAATAGTTACAGCTACATAAAAATATTCCATCATAACCTCACGGTAATGTAGACGAGGACGAACGGCATCATACGGTCGGCTCGCGGGTCGTTCTCAGGAAACGCTGATGTTCAGTTGTTTTTCATTAGTAAATCTGCTCATTTGCATTTTAATTCAGCGTTTTCTCTTTTATAGGGACATTGGCCCTTTAAGAAAATAATGATTAGAAATTATTACTGGTTAGAAAATGACTATTGATACTAATATATTAATATATTTAATAGAAAGTGATAAATTAAAGTGTTCCTGAAAGTCTGCTGCTGTTTTCTGAGAATGACCCGTGAGAATGAAAAGCTCTTCGTCATGCAGCTCGACGTGTGTGTGTGTGTGTGTGTGTGTGTGTGTGTGTGTGTGTGTGTGTGATCACTGGAACTGCAGGCAACATGCATATATAAATATACAGAGAAGAGAATTGAGAAGTACAGGTCGCCTGGAGAGAAACAGAAACAACATGATAAATATTACTTATCATATTTAATATTATTTTTTTGTAATTGTTTAAAATATTATAATAAAATGTTATTGTTATGCATTTGTCATATTTATCAATATAACTTAAAAAATTCAACAAAAATGTATATATATGTGTATAAAATGTAACATGTTGATATTTTATTAAATATATATTGAATGTATATATATATATATTATACATAAAATTGACATATATATTTTGATAATGTATTAAAATACTACAATATTTATACAAATATAAAAATGTATATGTATATTTATTTTTGCATTTATATATCTGTTGTCATATTTATAAATATAGCTTGAACAATTAAAATATTATATATATAATATATAATGTAACATGTTGATATTTTATTAAATATGTTTTATTATAATTACAATATTTAATAACATATTTATAATATTATAAATAAATCTATACTATAAATAATAAAATTGATATATATGTGTGTATATAATTTTATAAATAATGTATTAAAATACTTGAATGTTTGTTAATATAGTAAGCAAATACATTAAATAGATTTAATTACATATAATAAATAAATTATTTTATAATCTTATAGAATAAATTACTAAAGAATATTATTAAATATGTAATGTATTATACTTATAATATTTAACAATGTTATTATATATATATATATATATATATATATATATATAACATATAATTTATTAAATTCCAAAATTATATATGATAATATATTTAGTAATTTAATAAATTATTTGTAAAATTATAATATTTAATACAATAATTATATTAATAATGTAATATATATTATTCAATATATTTAATTTATTATAAATATACTTTTTGTCATTTTTTTTGTATATACTTTTTGTCATTTTAATAAGCTATTTTTTAATATACAAATACTGTCCATTACTGTGCATATATTTGCATTTAAAACAATAATAATATCAACACCATGTTCTCGGTCAGGTTACCTGTGTGTGTGTGTGTGTATGTGTGTGTGTTTAGCTGGCGATGGGCTTCTCTTGACGAATGCTTTCCTCTGATTGGTCAGCAGTGACAGACGTGGAGCGAGCGCTGAAACACACACTAGAAAGCGTCATCATCAGAGGCTTCACGCCACAGCATGTCGATTATTACAGTTATGAACACGCTTACCTGTTATCATTCACATCTCGGACATTTCCTGTCAATCAAGTATGAATATGCATTAAAATAATGAGAATAACTGCACAAAATAATGCATTTAAGATGCTCGGATCTGACTTTACATTAACTGCATTAAATCATCAGTTGTGTTGGAGTGAAATGTCTTTACCGTTCAGTGTGTGTGTGTCGTCCACTGACTGCGTCCTGTTCACATGAGGAACACACACACACACACAGCTGTAGTAAAAACACAGTTAAGTCAGGTATAAGCCATAAACACAGTTTATTACTCACTTGTTGGTCAAACTGGACTCTGTTGATTTGGGTTTTTGACTGGCGCTGTTGAACATCGCATTGCAGAACGTGATTGGCTGATCTCTGCTGCGTGTGAGCATGTGATTGGCGGGTGAGGAGGCGGGATAATGTCCTGGGCGAATCGGCTTGGCTGAGGACAAAAAATAAAACCACAAAATGTAATATTATAATTTAAATGTATTTATAATAGCTACTAAACATATTTAATGTTTAATATTAATATTATTAATATTAAATATATTAATTTTTAATGTTTAATATTTATAATTATATAAATATTTATATATAAATATAAATTATAATTTATAATTATAATTTATAATATTTATATTATTAATATTAAATATATTAATATAAATTTTTAATGTTTAATATGTTTAATAATATCTGTAGTAATTTAATAAGTTATACAGTTTTAAAATGTAGTAATATTATATTTATAATATAATACATGTATTTATAATATTATAAATGTTATTAAATATATTTAATGGATTATGTATCCTATTTTAAAATATTGTTAGTAATTTAATACATTATTTATAAAATTATAAAAATTTAATATTATACTTATAAATGAATATATTGTAAATATGTTATTAAATATACGTAATGCATTCCTTTTTATATTTAATAATATTGTAGTAATTTAATGTATTATCTTCTAAATATTACATTATACAATTTAGAATAATTTATGTATTTATATTATAAATATATTATTAAATGTTTTTAATGTATTCCTTATCCTATATAATGATATTTTTAAATATTATTAAATAGTTTTCTAGATCTATTAGAATATATCATATTCATGTATAATGTTATATATATATTGTATGTATTATATTTAATAATATTTTTTAGTAATTTAATAACGTATACAATCATAACATTTAATATTTAGAATATTATTTATTTACAATAAAATATTATTAAATATATTCAATGTATTACTTAATTAATTGAATTTCAAAAATATTTTATTATTTTTAAAATGTTGTATAATATTATTTTATAATATTATAATTTTGTTATTGAATATATTTTATGCATTGCTTACATTTATATTTTTTAATATTTATTTTTGCCTAATATATATTTTTCATATAATATATATTTTTATATATAATATATAAACTAATATATATTTTTGTCTAATCTAAATAGGCTTATCCACCCCAGTGCATGATGGGAGTGGCGCTGACCGATGAGCGCGGCGTGAGTTCTCCTGAAGGGGTTCCTGAGCCTCA
Organism: Cyprinella venusta; assembly: GCA_038021265.1. NCBI lineage: Eukaryota > Metazoa > Chordata > Actinopteri > Cypriniformes > Leuciscidae > Cyprinella > Cyprinella venusta. The sequence goes on from CM075868.1 coordinate 37,306,672, forward strand.
TGACGTCTCGGATGCGCTCCACCTCCTGCTGGTACCGGCGCCGGTCCATCATCGCTCCTTCCTTCGCTTCGGTCAGAGCGATCTCCAGCGCTCGAACACGCTCCGCCGTCGACCGCAGACGCTTCTCCAGCTTCGGGAGCTCACAGCGCAGCTCTGCGTTATCCCCGACCAGCTGTGTGTGTGTGTGACAGAGAGAGAGAGAATACTCTCCGTCATCTTGGATGCCCTTGAGGTAAGCTATTCTTTTATATTCTTTTTAGCATGTAAAGCTTTGTTTGCATGTAAATGGATGTAGGCCTATATGGAAGCTTGTTTCCGCCACTGAATAAAAAAATTAAATAAATAATTGTGACTTTTTCATCTCACAATTCTAACTTTATTCTCAGAATTGCGAGATATAAAGTCAGAATTGCGAGATATAAAGTCGCAATTGCGAGTTATAAAGTCAGAATTGGGTGATATAAAGTCAGAATTGGGTGATATAAAGTCAGAATTGTGAGATATAAAGTCAGAATTGGGTGATATAAAGTCAGAATTGTGAGATATAAAGTCAGAATTGGGTGATATAAAGTCAGAATTGTGAGATATAAAGTCAGAATTGTGAGATATAAAGTCAGAATTGGGTGATATAAAGTCAGAATTGTGAGATATAAAGTCAGAATTGTGAGATATAAAGTCAGAATTGGGTGATATAAAGTCAGAATTGGGTGATATAAAGTCAGAATTGTGAGATATAAAGTCAGAATTGGGTGATATAAAGTCAGAATTGTGAGATATAAAGTCAGAATTGTGAGATATAAAGTCAGAATTGCGAGTTATAAAGTCAGAATTGTGAGATATAAAGTCAGAATTGGGTGATATAAAGTCAGAATTCTGAGAAAAAAAGACAGTAGTGCGACTTTTTATCTCACAATTCTGACTTTACATCTCGCAATTCTGACTTTATAACACATAATTGCAAGTTTATATGTCGAAATTCTGACATCTTTTCTCAGAATTGTGAGATATAAACTTATTGCGACTTATCAGGCCAATTCTGATCCTCACAATAGTTTATATCTCGCAATTATGACTTTATATCACGAAATTCTGACTTTATATCATGTAATTCTGACTTTATATCTCGCAATTGTGAGAAAAAAAGTCAGAATTGTGAGATAAAAAGTCGCAATTACCTTTTATATTTTTCATTCTATGGCGGAAACAAGCTTCCATGGGCCTATATAGCCTATGGGTCACGTCAATGAAAATAAAATAAATAATTAGAAAAATAACACTGAGTGCTCTAACTGTAGTCAGCTGGAGATTTCTGGTTTATATTCGTTACCGACCTGTTTGTGAACTTTGGTAAGCTGATCCAGATTGTTCTCAAGAAAGGAGATCTTCTGTTTCTGTGTTGAACATCCGCAGCTTTCATCCGAATCCAACTCAGAGCTCTGAAACACACACACAGATTCATATAGATCAACTCAGAGCTCTGAAACACACACACACACACTGATTCATATAGAAATGAATGTCCCATGAGCTTTGAAGAAACGCACCCGCTTCACTCGAGCCGTGAGATCTTGAACGAACAGCTTCCTCAGATTGTGGAGAGTCTGCAGTTCACGAGCCTTTCAACACAAACATCTCATTCATAAATCATAATCATAATCTTAATAATCTACTCCAATATCAAACCCTTGTGAAAAAGAAGTGCACTTCAAATCATAAAAGTACTCGACCAGTCAAAACCTTTAAGATCGGTAAGATTATTTATTATTTAATGTTTTTAAAAGAAGTCTCTTCTGCTCACCAAGGCTGTGTTTATTTGTTAAAAATACAAACAAAAAACAGTAAAAATAGTGAAATATTATTCTAATGTAAATCATCTGTTCTCTATGTGAATATACAGTAAAGTGTAATTTATTCCTGTGATTTTCAGCATCATTACTCCAGTCTTCAGTGTCACATGATCCTTCACAAATCACTCTAATATGAGGATCTGATGATCAAGACATAGTTATGATTCAATTATCATCAATTATGTTTTAACAAGTTAATAAAGTCATCGTCCGAGTGCTATCCCTGTAAACTATCCCTTTAAACTATACTATATTTCCATTTTATTGGAAATAACATGCAGTAAAGTGTGGGAAAATCTTCAGTGCAGATACTCACAACCGTCTCCTCCAAACCCTTCATGTCCTGCTTAGTTTGCTCCTGTCGTTCATGAAGATATCTGCGGATAGAGCAGTCAGTGTATGAGACGTGATGTCGTTCTCTCTGAAGTGTGTATGTGTGTGTGTGTGTGTGTGTGTGTGTGTGTGTCTCACCTGAGCTCCTCCAGCTGTCTGGATTTCTCTCGCTCTCGGTTCTTCAAAACGCTGAACTCGACACTCATCTGATCCAGACGCAGGTTCAGCCTCTGATTATCACTGAAAACACACACACACACACACACACACACACACACACAGATTATTGAGAGGGTTTCTACAGACAGTCAAACACATTTCCTTTAAGAGTGTATTGAGTTTTTGAAGCAACACTTTCTTTGGGAAAAGAAATCATTTATTTCATTTAAAAATCATATAAATATATAAGGTGACATTATAATATTAAATATGCACATGTGAAATGTTCATTTTAAAAATACAAAATTAAAAATCCCAGTATAAAGAAATACAGTTTCATTTGCTAACAACATAAATTAACATGAACTAACAATGAAATATATTTCTAATGCATTTATTAATCTACGTAAATGATATTTTCAGCATTTACTATTACTTCATTAATATCAAAAGTTGTATCTGTTAATATCAATTAAAATATATTATTACCTTATTAAAAATATTAATATATTTAATGTGTTTTTAAAATTATAAATATGTAATATTACACTTATATTTATCATTATAAATATATTATACATTTTATTAAAGCTATTTAATGTAATACTGATTTTTTTTAATTTAATACATTTTAAATGTTATGATATAATATATGAATTTATAATATTATCAATAGGTTATTACATATATTTATAAATTACTAAATCATATTTGATAATATTTTTAGAATTTTATTCAATAAATAATTTATACAATCATAACATTTAATTATTTATTTTTTATGATAAAATATGTTGTAATATGTTGCAATTTAGTAAATGATTAAAATATTTAATTTACATATTATTAAACATATTTAATGTATTATAATAGTAATTTAATCCATTCATTTTTATACATGCTTTCATATTTAAATCTTAATATTTATTTCATTTTATTTCATTTTATTATTATTATCATTTTATTTTTATTTATTTATTATACATTTTAAAGTGATAATGAATATTTTTGGCAAATACAACGAATAAAATGTAATCAAATATAAATGTCAGACTAATGTTAACAGATTAAGAAACACTAATGTAAAAATATCGTTTTCTCTGTGAATATATGAGTGTATAATATAACAAGTGTGATATATGATAGAGATGTTGATTGTTAATGTCGTTAGCGAGTGTTTCTGACTCTTTGAGCTCGTCGATGATCTTCTGTTTGTGGTTGATGTCATCACGCAGGCGTCCGAGCGTCTTTTGTTTCGGCTCACGCTGAACCTCTGCTTTCTGAGAATAACACACACACACACACAGATATATAACGCCATATTAATAATCATCCCCACCGTATGAACTTTAGTACAGCAGAATCGAGAACTTTCTAGCAATAAATCAGACGCTGATAAACTAGAACTACCTTCACGTTTCCAGACTCATCTTTGTCCAGCGGATTCTCCTGACCGCCGTCTGCAAACACCGTTAAAACGAAATATTACATTTTATATAAAAATTAGGGCTGTGCAAAAGTTAATTGTGATTAATCGCATCCAAAATAAAAGTCTGTGTTTACATAATATATTTGTGTGTGCTGTATATAATTATTTTGTATATATAAATACCTATGCATGCATGTATATATTTAAGAACTATTTGTGCTTAAATTCTGTAAATATATATATAGAAATACATAATCTATATTATATAAATATAATTATTTTATATATGAATAACACATTTTATTAAATATATACATGCATGTGTGTGTATTATATATACAAAATAATTATATACAGCACACAGAAATATATTATGTAAACACAGACTTTTATTTTGGATGTGATTAATCGCAATTCATTTTTGCACAGCCCTAATAAAAATACAAGAAATTTCAAAATAAAAGTTTCTGTATCTACCACTGTTATTAAAATATTAATTTTCTAGCTGTTCAAAATGTCAAGTGTGTGTGAGTGTGTGTTTTGATATGAGCAGATATGACAGGAGCACAGCTCTCTCGGTCTCTGAGAGTGTGTGTGTGTGTGTGTGTGTGTACCTGCGGTCCGTAGTTTAGCGAGCTCTTCGCTCAGAGAGTCGTAGTTTTCTTCTATTTGTCTTTTCTTGAGTTCCACATTCTGCATGTATTCAGTCAGAGAGCGGATCTTCGCTTCATGCTGGAACACACACACACACACACACACACACTTTAGCAGTTGAACTATGTTTGCATGTGTACTTCTGAGTGTGTGTGTGTGTGTTCTGACCTGTGAGATGAGCAGTTGACAGGAGCACAGCTCTCTCTCGGTCTCCTCCATCTTGCGGTGACAGTCGGTCTGTAAGTTCTCCAGGTTTCGGCGGCGTTTCACCACAGACTTCAGCTCAGACTTCACTTTACTCACAAACACTCGCACCACGGCGTATTCCTCCTCCAACACACACGACACGTCGCGCGGCTGAGGACACACACAATCCACCTTCACCTCAACGGCTCAATTTAATCCTTTTCTTACTTGTCTTTTCTGTTGGTTTTTATCTTTATATACACTACCAGTCAAAAGTTTTTGATGGGTATAATTTTTTTTATAAATATAATATTTTTTAAATAATTATTTTATAAATAATAAATATTTTATAAATATATTTTGTTTATATATATATATATTTAAAAAGTCTCACCAAGGCTGCGTTTATTTGATTAAAAATAAAAAAAAATAAAAAACAGTAATATTTTTAAAATATAAACAGTAATGTACTTTACAAAATGTTCTATTTAAAATAAGTGCTGTTCTTTTCAACTTTCTATTCATCAAAGAATCCTGAAATAAAATGTACACAACAGTTTCCAACACTGATAATAATCATAAAAGAGTGTTGATCATCAGATCCTCATATTAGAGTGATTTCTGAAGGATCATGTGACACTGAAGACTGGAGTAATGATGCTGAAAATCACAGGAATAAATTACACTTTACTGTATATTCACATAGAGAACAGATGATTTACATTACAATAATATTTCACTATTTTTACTGTATTTTTTGATCAAATAAATACAGCCTTGGTGAGCAGAAGAGACTTCTTTTAAAAACATAAAATCTTACTAATCAAAAACTTTTGACTGGAAATGTGTATGTATTTTTATAAAATCTAATATTATATTTGTATAAAATATAACATTTTTTAAATCTTTTATCGAGTAAGTTGTACGTTTAATACATTTGCACTAAAGTCTTTTTTCTTTTGCACAACTTTGGTAATGCAAATATACAATTTTGTCATGCCAATAATAGAAACCAATTTAAATGAGTTCGAGTTTCAGCCATAAAGTGTGTTTTAAAGGTGCAGTGTGTAATATTTAGGAGAATTGCAATATCATATCCATAACTCTGTGTTTAGTGGTGTGCATTATATTTATTAGCTTAGAATGAGGCGTTTGTCTACACACACCGCGGGTCCGCTCACATCATGTTTCTACGGTGGCCCTGAGCGGACAAGCGCGTTTCGTCACTGTGTTGTTCTTCACGATAAGAAGTGAAACTAAAGTCGGCGAATTAAACACTGACACAGTGATGAACAAGTTACAGTAATATTCGCAATAAAATACCGTTTTACAGAATTTTCTATTAAAGTAAACCTATTTTCTTAATGTATCTTCCTAAAGAAACCTCATTGTTTAACTGTCTCAGGCGACGACATCACCTCCTGACGGCCACCGTAATTTCTGTTGGGTGCAATTCACCACCTCACCACTAGAGGCCGCTAGAAACCACACACTGCACCTTTAACTGTGAAGACCTCATGCGTTGGGTTCACACACTCGCTCACCAGTCTGAGGTCACTGTCTCCCAGTATGAAGCTGAAGTCGTTGAGATCCTTCATGAGGGTGTTCATCACCTCAGTGATGCGTTTCCTGTGCTGGGCGTTCACTTCCTGTAGCCGGGAAAACTCCGCCTCCAAACACACGAGATCCGACTGAGAGGAAGATAGAGAATTACATCCGGAATATAAACATTCACTGAGTGTGTGTGTGTCCCGGTGGGGACTTAAACCTGAGTGCACACACACACACACTCATGCCTTGACACGACTATAGTTATTGTTCTAACTGTGAACGGGCCTCTTGGGATTAGTTTTAAGAGATTGTGTTTGCAGTGTTTGTCGTACGGTTTTGTGCGACAGCTCCTCGGTCAGTCGTCGGTTCTGAGCGCTCGTGTCTTGGTTCTCCTGACTCTTCATGTCGTAGCTCAGAGCGAGTTCCTCCAGCGCCTGCAGAACCTCCTTCACCTCGGCCTTCGCACTCTCACTCTCAGCCTGCAGTCGAGTCAGCTCACACTGCACACGCTCACAGTCCCCGCGCGACGAGGCCAGCAGCTGCACACACACACACACACACACACACACACAGCAAGAACAGAGAGTTTTTTCTGCTGACCTATTTTACACAAGACTGAAATCATCCTCAATGCTGTTTTATCTTCATGATTTAAGCTTTATGCGGTGGGCATTTTGGGAATATCCCAGCTCCGCTAACAGGGAACGTTCGAAGAGATTTGGATAACATTCTGCCAAAATGCATATATGTAAATGTTCTGGCAAGATTCATCCAGTAACATTAATAGAACGCTCGTTCTAATCTGCTAACAATTATTTTTTTGCTAATGTTCTCTGCTTGTTACTTTTGAATGTTCTCTGATCGTTACTTTAGAGTGTTCTCGGAAAGTTACTTTAGAATGTTCTCTGATTGTTACTTTTGAATGTTTTTAGATTGTTACTTTAGAATGTTCTCTGATCGTTACTTTAGAGTGTTCTCTGAACGTTACTTTTGAATGTTCTCCGATCGTTACTTTAGAATGTTCTCTGATCGTTACTTTAGAATGTTCTCTGATCGTTACTTTAGAGTGTTCTCTGAACGTTACTTTTGAATGTTCTCCGATCGTTACTTTAGAATGTTCTCTGATCGTTACTTTAGAATGTTCTCTGATCGTTACTTTAGAATGTTCTCGGAAAGTTACTTTAGAATGTTCTATGATTGTTACTTTTGAATGTTCTCTGATCGTTACTTTAGAATGTTCTTTGATTGTTACTTTAGAATGTTCTCCGATCGTTACTTTAGAATGTTCTCTGATCGTTACTTTAGAATGTTCTCTGATCGTTACTTTTGAATGTTCTCTGATCGTTACTTTAGAATGTTCTCTGATCGTTACTTTAGAATGTTCTCTGATCGTTACTTTTGAATGTTCTCTGATCGTTACTTTAGAATGTTCTATGATTGTTACTTTTGAATGTTCTCTGATCGTTACTTTAGAATGTTCTTTGATTGTTACTTTAGAATGTTCTCCGATCGTTACTTTAGAATGTTCTCTGATCGTTACTTTAGAATGTTCTCTGATCGTTACTTTTGAATGTTCTCTGATCGTTACTTTAGAATGTTCTCTGATCGTTACTTTAGAATGTTCTCTGATCGTTACTTTTGAATGTTCTCTGATCGTTACTTTAGAATGTTCTCTGATCGTTACTTTTGAATGTTCTCTGATTGTTACTTTTGAATGTTCTCTGAACGTTACTTTTGAATGTTCTCTGATCGTTACTTTAGAATGTTCTCTGAACGTTACTTTAGAATGTTCTCTGATCGTTACTTTTGAATGTTCTCTGATCGTTACTTTTGAATGTTCTCTGATCGTTACTTTAGAATGTTCTCTGATTGTTACTTTAGAATGTTCTCTGATTGTTACTTTTGAATGTTATTTTGAACCATTGAATGTTTGAACCATCGAAATAAAGTTAACGACAGTATGCAGTATATTAAGTCAAGAATGCAGTATAGTATTCCAGTGAATGTTTTTTTTTTGCCATATAATGATGCGACAGGATATCTATTTGGAACTCAGTAAATGTCTTTAACCTCTTCTTGATCCAGCATTTGCTCCTTCAGTTTTTCCACCAGCTGACACTGTAAATTAATCTCATCATCCTGTCAGAGAGAGAGAAAAAATCAATCAGAAAGCCGATTTTTCCATGCATTGACTACAGGCTGTGTGAGTTTGTGTGTTTTTTGTTTGTGTGTCTGTGGGTGTATTTTTGTTTGTCGGAGTTTGTGTGTCTGTGAGTTTGTGTCTGTGAGTTCGTGTGTGTCTGTGTGTGTCTGTGTGTGTCTGTGAGTGTGTATGTGTGTTCTGCTGACACCTTGTCGTCCAGTTGTTTGTAGAGTTTGCGTATCTCCTCCTCATATTTGAGCTTGTGATCCTCTGGGGTTAACACACACACACTGATGCTCTGGTTGTCTTCACTGACATCAGACTCCTCAGCCATGAGATCCAGTGCTGACACACACTCCCCTGACACACAACCATTATTTAATAATATTTAATTTATTCAAAATTATGGTTGTTACAAAATGTACTATAATAAACTGGCATCAGTGTAAATCAATAACAGTCTTAAAGAGAAATCAGGTGTGTGTGTGTGTTCTCACCGTCACGCCCACGGTTAAGCTCCGCCTCCAGCCTCTGGATGTTCTCCTTCAGGTTCTTGTTCTTCTCCTTCTCTTTCTCATATTTCCTCTTCCACTGTTCTGCGGTCAGCTCCAGGTTCACCGACGCCGTGTTCCTGATGGTCTTTGCGCTGAGAGAGATGAAGTAAGTATCATTTTTTTTCTACCCAAGAGTTAATTTTTTGGGGTTATTTTTTCAGTGTTTAGGCAGTTTTTGTGTAACCCAGCTCCTGGGTCAGATATAACAACCCAGGGCTTGAGTTAATTTTCGCAGGCTTTCTGTAACGTCTTGAGGAGAGAGCACTGCAGCTCCGTCAAATTGGTATTTTTTGTATCTACAAATTCATTATTGTTCTGTATATATCGTTTAATTTTATCCAAAGTAACATACAGGGGCATCAACCCATCGTCGATTCGAGTCAAAGCAAAGTTAAACCGAAAACGTTAATTTATGTATGAAGTAAAATAATAAATAAAAGCTAGAACTTTAGTAAAAATGAATCAACCCAATATGCTGGGTCAAATCAACCCATTATGCTGTGTTAAATAACCCAATTCGCTGGGTAAAATTAACCCAACATGTGTTCTGCCCTAATATTAACCCAGCCCTTGGGTTAAAAACAACCCAAACTGTGTTGTTTTCAGAGTGTGTGTTACCGTTGTCCGAACATCAGGGTGGATTTGGTCTCGGCGTCGTTGAAGGCTGAAGGCGAGCAGCAGATGAACATGGTGGTCCTGCAGTTTCCGCCCAGAGAATCCTGAAGGATCCGCGTCATCTTACTGTCCCGGTACGGCACATGAGTCTTCTGCACCGACGGAGAGAGTTTAAATGGGTTAAGGTGAGATATGATGCCTCTATCAATCATAAAAGTGCATCTGTCCATCATAACGTGCATCTGTTCATCATAAAAGTGCATCTATCCATTATAAAAGTGCATCTATCCATCATAAAAGTGCATCTGTCCATCATAAAAGTGCATCTGTTCGTCATAAAAGTGCATCTATCCATTATAAAAGTGCATCTATCCATCATAAAAGTGCATCTATCCATCATAAAAGTGCATCTGTTCGTCATAAAAGTGCATCTATCCATCATAAAAGTGCATCTGTCCATCATAAAAGTGCATCTATCCATCATAAAAGTGCATCTATCAGTCATAAAAGTGCATCTGTCCATCATAAAAGTGCATCTATCCATCATAAAAGTGCATCTGTCCATGATATAATGCATATTTTAAGGCTATCAATCTGTTCCTCTGAAGGTATTGGTGTAATATGCGGATGTGTGACTCACGGTTCCTTCGGCCAGAGCCGAGATGACGTTTCCCAGCGCCGACAGAGACTTGTTGATGTTCTTGGCTTCATCCAGGACCGATCCCTCCGCTCCCGTCTTACTCACCTGGACAAATAACACGAGACTTCAAATGTTTGGGGTCAGTATGATAACTGTTTTCAACACTGATAATAATCATAAATGTGTGTTGATCTTCAGATCCTCATATTAGAGTGATTTCTGAAGGATCATGTGACACTGAAGACTGGAGTAATGATGCTGGAAATCACAGGAATAAATTACACTTTACTGTATATTACATTAGAAAAAAATATTGTAATAATATTTTTTAAAATTTTACTGTATTTTTGAGAAATAAAATAGAAGAGACTTATTTTAAAACTGCTGTATATATATATATATATATATATATATATATATATATATATATATATATATATAATAAAACTCAAGATAATTTGAATAAGGGAAGGGTATAATATACTAAAACATGACTTTTCAAAGTTGTAAATAAATCAAAGATTACTGGAGTATGATTTACAAAAAAAAATGCTTTTAGTTTTTCTACTTCCAAATCTCATGTTTAATTCAGTGTGTTACTTATCGTTTCTTTGTTATTAATTGTGAAATTTAATAGGAATTTTCGAAGTCTAATGGAAATTGATTATGACAACTTGTGTCAATAGTGTTAATAATGTTTTCTTTTGTAAAGATGTTAAAATACTCCATGACTCTTTGAATTCAATTACTAGAAATAAGAAGTGCATAAAAACATCTCAATTTTTTTTAAAAATAATAGTTTGTAGAATTTAATGTTTTACTGTGTACAATGTAAGATCTGTTGTGTTTGTCTTATTTTTTTGTTGTAAAATGTCATTATAAGCTTTGGTAAAAATTGAATAAGTGTAAATATTGTTAAACAAGTGCAAGTATAAACTGTGTATTGCACTTTTTTATTGCAGTGTTCTCAGACGTTTCTCCTAAAGTTAAAGACTCGCTAGTCCAGTAAAAGTTCAGATTAGGCCAATGATTGAGCTCATCTCTTCTGAAATAGAGACACATGTGGGATTAACACCATCTTTTTCTCCATGTAACCTCACTCTAGGAGGACGGTTTGAGACATTAATGAGCTATATGAGGCTGAAGGACATCATGTTTCCAGCATAAGCACCTTCTCGCTGCCGGCCAGGTCCACCAGGTAGAGTTTCCCACAGAGCTTCTGCTCCGTCTCCACGTGCTCCTGCTTGATGCTGATGAGGAAGATGCTGTGACTCCTGGAACTGTGTTCATTCATATCTGACACACAACATCACACCAGTCACGCACAGCACGTCATCAATGTTCACATCATGTGTTTTCTGTGATGGGATAGCTAGCGATGGAGAAGAGACCAGGTTCCGAAACACATTCGACGGATTTAAATCCGATCGCTCACACACTTCAGGAGATCGCTTTCCAGACGAAACTGGACAAGTGTAAATGCATCTGGTTGTTGAAACAACATATGAAGAGTTCAGATGCAAAAGCCTCTAAGTGCCATTTGAAATTTACTTCTTTAATGATGATTTTTTTATCAAACTTGTATATTTAAGTTCAGTAATTTCACTTAAATAACAATTAATAGGTAATCTTCATTGCCATTTAAGTGAAATTACTGAACTTAAATATACAAGCTTGATAAAAATGATCATTCTAGAAGAAAATTTCAAATGGCACTTAGAGGCTTTTGCATCTGAACTCTTCATATGTTAATTTTACTCCTGAAACTGCTAAAAAATAAACTTGTGAGAGAGTGAAAGTAAGTCGCAGACGATAGTTTATTCGTAGCCGTAGCCGCGTTGCCATTACCCTTCAAATTGCACAAATTGAAATTGCGAATAGAAAATATGCACAAACTCATCAATTTCGCAAAAACTTAATACCGCAAAAAAAAAGCTCACATGGGGAGGTATTTCAGGCAATTCGAAAAAGGAATATTTCGCAAAACTGCAATGGAAACAGTTTTTTGCGTATTTACAGCCACCTGACGTAGATGTGCAGTCCCTGTCATTAATGATTGGATAACACACACACCTCCTCAGATTAATAATAATAATGTCTAGTGTGGTGGCTCTGATATATATATATATAAACCCTAGTCTGTTGCTATGTGATTTTTGTAATGACTTATCGCGAGAGGAAAAAAAATGTTTTAGTCGCAATTAACATCGGTTAATGGAAACGGCGTCATTTCGCAATCGTTTTTAATCCATATTTTAGATTTGCATTAAAGGTATAGATCCGGTCGGTTCATGCGTTACTCTGAGAGTGTGTGGCGTAGAGACACTGACTTGTGACAGCGACGTGACGGTTGGCTTTTCCCTCGTCGATAACATCCATCACTTCATCAGGACTGGAAACAAAACGTTCAGTACAACCCTGTACACACACACACACACACACACACAGTAAGACTAAATTTATTGGCACGCCTTAATCTGACAATACCAGATTTTATGATATATGATACATGGTATGAATTGATATGACATGATGATACAGTATATGATAAAATATTATGATACAATACACTACTTTATATTTTATGTGATATGATGCAATAGGTAACGATATGATAAAATATATGAATATACTATATAGGGCTGTCGATTAATCACATCCAAAATAAAAGTTTGTGTTTACATAATATATGTGGGTGCACTGTGTATATTAATTTTATAAATATAAATACACACACATGCTTGTATATATTTAAGAAATATTTTCATGAATATACTCTATATATATTTATATATGATATGTAAATACAAATATTTTATATATAAATAATATTTTTTCTTAAATATACATGCATTTATGTGTATTTATATATACAAAAATAATTATAGACAGTGCACCCACATATATTATGTAAACACAAACTTTTATTTTGGATGCGATTAATCACCATTAATCGTTTGACAGGCCTAAAATTATAAAATATAAATATCATATTGTAGATATAATATTGTATCATATATATATAATTATATCATATCAATCTAATACAATGTGAGATATCATATGAAGGGAAATATCTATCCTACTCTGTCTACACTGTAAAAAAAATGATTTTTTTTAAAATTGTAAATAAAACATTGATTATGAAAATAAAATACTATTTATTATTTTGCCATTTCTTGTGGTTGTATGTGAAATTTAACAGTAATTTCTGAGTGAAAATAGTCTCCACATCAATTTTATTTAGTGTATTAATTCTGTTTGCAGTTTTGAGAGTTTTCTTAATGTAATGATCTCGTTAATTTGAGAAGATGAAGGAGGGTTTGATTGCTCTCACCTTCACATAGGGAACTCGGTTCTTGTCTTCATGCACAGACAGGTTTGTCTTACTCACTGTAAGAGAGAGAGAGAGATTTTAAAACCCTTTTTATTACAATTTACACAACAATTATCACTACAAATTGTCAAACAACATCATTAATTCAAGACCAAAACTATCTTTAAAATCTTAAAAAATAAAAAACAGCAACTCTTCTTCAACAATTTCACTAAGGACCTTATTTAAACGCCATCTTACCTCAAAGGATAAAAAAATCATGCATTAATCTATAATAATGATAATCAATCAAAATCCTAAATTTGACTAATTTTACAAAAACTGCTACCAAACTACATCATGCAAATGATTCTGTTCAATTCTCCGCTGTTTCCAACATGATCAGTCACTAAACCGCTCGTAAACAAACCACTAGACACGTGAGATATCACGAGACATTTCTCCTTACGTACTATTTTTGGCAAATGGTTCTTTAAAATTAAGTCTAGAACCCCGTTTACCCTTTTTTTGGTACGAGTGAGAGCATGAAGTTTCTGCTAAACCTCTGTGTGTGTGTGTGTGTGTGTGTGTGTGTGTGTGTGTGTGTGTGTTCCACAGAGGTCTGGGTTTGGAGTGACACACGGGCGAGTGAATGATGACAGAATCTGTTCATTTGCAGCTGAATTATTCCTTTAATGAACACATGCACTTCATCCACAGAACGGCCTGGAGTTTATGATGACCGTAACAAGCCTTCGAGACACGAGACTCTAATCGGACTAACACACACACACACACACACGAGAGAGAAACATCATTCAAGTCGAGGCAGATTTAAAACCACATGTGAACGTCAGTTTCCTTTTAATCAAATATAGATAAAGCGAGACTGACGTCAAAACACTTCGTTTTTCATCTTCTCAGCGCCTGTCCATCTCTATCTGTTTCATTACTCTCTCTCTCTCTCTCTCTCTCTCTCTCACACACACACACTCATACACTCTCTCTCTCTCTGTCTGTCCGCAGGTATTTTCCCAGAATGCTCAGTGACTCAGCATGTCAGACACAGATGAGCAGTTGTTGTTCGTCAGCCTGATGATGTCCTCATTCAGCAGATGTGAACACAGACGCTCTTATCTGAGGCTCAAACACACACATCTGTGTGGTGCTGGTGTTCGACTGTTACGGGGGTCAAAAGTTTGAGGTCGGTAAGATTTCTTTATGAATGAATGAATGAATAATTTATTTCTTTTCATTTCCTTTTCCTCTTCAGAACATGATCATTAATAACAGAACATATTTAAACAAAAAATAATAAAAACAAAATCTCAGCATGATCAAAAGAGAAGAAAAAGAATATAGGAAAAAAAAAGGAGAAGGACGAAGCTAACTTATATTTGCCTTCCCCTTTTACAAATCTAGATTTGAAACGGCTACTGTTTTCTCTTTACAAAATATCATAATTTATCCTTTTTGAGCCCTTTTTATGGGTTTGAAAGTCCCTTCTGCTCACCAAGGCTGCTTTTATGTGATCAAAAACACAGTAAAAATTGTGAAATATTATTAGAATTTAAATTAGTTGTTTTCCATGTGAATATACAGTAGAGTGTAATTTATTCCTGTGATTTTCAGCATCATTACTCCAGTCTTCAGTGTCACATGACCCTTCAGAAATCACTCTAATATGAGGATCGATTATCAATGTCATATTTTCAAAACAAGTCATATTTTTTTTATTTAAATTTTTAATTTTTTTTTTCAAAAACAAGTCATAGTTTTGTGGAAACTGATACATTGTATTTTTTCAGGATTCTTTGATTGATAGAAAGTTCAAAAGAACAGCATTTATTTGAAATAGAATCTTTCTGTCAATTGAACGCGTAGCAACAACAAGTATTACTTTCATTCAAGAAATAAAATCTTACTAACCTCAAACTTGGTAATGTGCATAAAAACGATCATAAAATAAATGGTTAAATCCTATAAATGTTATTTTTATATCCAGTTTAAATAAATTATACCTGCAGAATAAATGATATTAATGTGTTTTAATTATAGCATTCTCTGGCGTGAGTGCATGTATTTAGGTCAAAACACACACTGACTCACCGTCAAGTAGGTCACGAATCTTATCCATGTAGATTTCAAAGTAGGAAACCTTGGGAGAGAATCGGGAATTATCTGAAAGCTGTTCATTTCTTCACTACAGGTGAAACCCGAAAAATGAGAATATCATGCAAAAGTTCATTTATTTCAGTAATTCAACTTAAAAGGTGAAACTAATATATTATATAGACTCATTACATGCAAAGTGAGATATTTCAAGCCTTTATTTGTTATAATTGTGATGATTATGGATTACAGATATGAAAACCTTGGGGTTTTCATATCTGTAATCCATAATCATCACAATTATAACAAATAAAGGCTTGAAATATCTCACTTTGCATGTAATGAGTCTATATAATATATTAGTTTCACCTTTATTACTGAAATTAGACTTAGACTTCTCTTTATTAATCCTTAGGGATGACTCCCGACAGGAAATTGAAAATTCCAGCAGCAGTTTTAGCAAGAAAAAAGGAAGGAGAATAGTGAATAAAAGAAGACAAAAATAATAACAAAATAAAATAACAAAAAACAAAATAAAAAATAAATAAAAAATTAAATAAAATAACAAAATAAAATAACAAAAAATTAAATAAAAAACAAAATAAAATAACAAAATAAAATAACAAAAAAATAACAGTAGTAATAATAATAATAAAAATAATACTACTAATAATAGTCAAAATATCAACAATAGAAAAGAGACCATAAAAAAGTGTACTTTTTTTTTTTTTTACAAAAGTTCAAATAAATGCACTTTTGCACCATATTCTCATTTTGTTGACTTTCTCCACTAGAAAACAATAGGATATGTGTGTGGATTTTGATCCAGCCGTCAGCTTTGCACCTTGATGTGGAACTCCAGGTTTTCATCCATGATGTAAATGTGGTTAAAAATGTCTTCGGCAATCCTCGGGATGATTCCCCTTCCGTTAGGATCATGCAGTTTTCCCTGATGGAGAAAGCAATACGCACATTTTAATGTGAAAACAGAAGTTTGGGTTTGGAACGTGATTTGGATCTTAATATCAAGCGGACAGAAGCGGTTTTACCTCCATTGTGTAGGTTTTACCGGATGATGTTTGTCCGTACGCAAAGATGGTGCCGTTGTAGCCGTCCAGAACATCTGTGGTCAGAAAGAGATATTTGGGCAGTTATTTATATATTTTTGAAGAGTCGATATCGTTCACGGACACTCACCTTTGACGATCTGTTTGGCACAGGTGTTGTACACCTGCTCCTGCGTGCAGTTCGTCGGAAACACTTTATCAAAGACGTACGGCTTGCCCTGAAACACACCAACACACACAGTTACGCAGGATTACCATCAGATGTGGCCGTTTAATATTATAGTCAGTAAAAGCCAGTCAATGCTAAAGATTACATCAACTCACATCATTGGCTTAGACAGGATGGATGGATGGATGGATGGATGGATGGATGGATGGGGATGGATGGATCGATAGGGATGGATGGATGGATGGATGGATGGATGGATGGATGGATGGATGGATGGATGGATAGATGATGGATGGATGGATGGATGGATGGATGGATGGATGGATGGATGGATGATGGATGGATGGATGGATGGATGATGGATGGATGGATGGATGGATGGATGGATGGATAGATGATGGATGGATGGATGGATGGATGGATGGATGGATGGATGGATGGATGATGGATGGATGGATGGATGGATGGATGGATGGATGGATGGATGATGGATGGATGGATGGATGGATGGATGGATGGATGGATGGATGGATGGATGGATGGATAGATGATGGATGGATGGATGGATGGATGGATGGATGGATGGATGGATGATGGATGGATGGATGGATGGATGGATGGATGGATGGATGGATGGATGGATGGATGGATGGATAGATGATGGATGGATGGATGGATGGATGGATAGATGGATGGATAGGGATGGATGGATGGATGCATAGATGTATGGATAGGGGTGGATGGATGGATAGGGATGGATGGATGGATGGATGGATGAGTGGATGGATGAATGGATAGATGGATAGATAGATGGATAGATGGATGGATGGATGGATGGATGGATGGATAGGGATGGATGGATGGATGGATGAATGGATGGATGATGGATGGATGGATGGATGGATGGATGGATGGATGGATGGATGATGGATGGATGGATGGATCGATAGGGATGGATGGATGGATGGATGGATGGATGGATGGATGGATAGATGATGGATGGATGGATGGATGGATGGATGATGGATGGATGGATGGATGGATGGATGGATAGATGATGGATGGATGGATGGATGGATGGATGGATGGATGGATGGATAGATGGATGGATAGGGATGGATGGATGGATGCATAGATGTATGGATAGGGGTGGATGGATGGATAGGGATGGATGGATGGATGGATGGATGGATGAGTGGATGGATGAATGGATAGATGGATAGATAGATGGATAGATGGATGGATGGATGGATGGATGGATGGATAGGGATGGATGGATGGATGGATGGATGGATGGATGGATGGATGGATGGATGGATGATGGATGGATGGATGGATGGATGGATGGATGGATGATGGATGGATGGATGGATGGATGGATGGATGAGTGGGTGAATGGATGGATGAATAGATGGATGGATGGATGGATGGATGGATGATGGATGGATGGATAAATGGATAGATAGATGGATAGATGGATGGATGGATGGATGGATGGATGGATAGGGATGGATGGATGGATGGATGGATGGATGGATGGATGGATGGATGGATGGATGGATAGATGGATGGATAGGGATGGATGGATGGATGGATGGATGGATGGATGGATAGATGGATGGATAGGGATGGATGGATGGATGGATGGATGGATGGATGGATGGATAGATACTAGATGGATGGATGGATGGATGGATGGATAGGGATGGATGGATGGATACTAGATAGATGGATGGATGGGGATAGATAGATAGATAGATAGATAGATAGATAGATAGATACATAGATAGATAGATAGATAGATAGATAGATAGATAGATAGATACATAGATAGATAGATAGATAGATAGATAGATAGATAGATAGATAGATAGATAGATAGATAGATAGATAGATAGATAGATAGATAGATAGATAGATAGATAGATAGATAGATAGATAGATAGATACATAGATATATACATAGATAGATCGAATTTAAAAATATCTCACACACACATTACATGCATGTAATAATATGTAACACACGGAAGCTTTGCCTGTTATAATTAAACATGAAATCAATTAGGGTGAAGCAACACACTGCAACACACACACACACACACACACACACACACACACACACATTTCACATTAAGCGCTTCAGTCAGTAATTAGTCCCTCTCTGCTGTTTCCATGAGCTTTAATCAATCCTCAGAAGAACATCAAAGTCTACAGAGCAGAAAAACACCTGAGGAGTCCCCCCCCCCCACACACACACACACACACACCACACACACACCACACACACACCACACACACACTCAAACGAGTCCCCATGAGTCTGTGTGCATTCAGGTTTAAGTCCCCACCCGGATAGAAAAACATTTACACACACACACACACACACACACACACACACACACACAGACAGCGCTGCACGTTGGTGATGACAGAACACTTCTCCTTCAGTTTCCCCGACACTCTTAAAATAGAGTTTGTGTCTGTCTGCGCTTGAAGGATCATAATGGCCGTCAGAAAGCAAAAGCACACAGTGTTATTCAGTCTGAGTCTGCAGAGATGAGATAATCCACACACACACACACACACACACACACATCTGTTTTAATCATCTGACAACTGCCCAGAGTAACACAGGAATGAAATGAAGAGCGAGGGATGAGCAGACGAAGGAAAAGCACGAGATGAGATGAGTGTGTGTGTGAGGGGGATTGTGGGATACGCTCTAATGGCTTCAGTCCTGTAAAGATCATACACTAGTATCAGCTTCATCCATCCATCCATCCATCCATCCCTATCCATCCATCCCTATCTATTCATGGTGGATGGATGATTGGATGGATGGATGATTGATATGGATGGATGGATGGATAGATGGATAGATAGATAGATAGATAGATAGATAGATAGATAGATAGATAGATAGATAGATAGATAGATAGATAGATAGATAGATAGATAGATAGATAGATAGATAGATAGATAGATAGATAGATAGATAGATAGATAGATAGGCAGGCAGGCAGGCCTATGGATGGATGGATGGATGGATGGATAGATGGATAGACAGACAGACAGACAGACAGACAGACAGACAGACAGACAGACAGACAGATAGATAGATAGGCAGGCCTATGGATGGATGGATGGATGGATGGATAGATGGATAGATAGACAGACAGACAGACAGACAGACAGACAGACAGACAGACAGACAGACAGACAGACAGACAGACAGACAGACAGACAGACAGACAGACAGACAGACAGACAGATAGATAGATAGGCAGGCCTATGGATGGATGGATGGATGTAATCTTGAGTTTCTCCCGGGAACGAACACGTCACAATATTCCTCATTATAATAATTAATGCGCATAATAAAGGGGCGGGGCCTGGTTGAGTTAGTTAGTAGTGTGTTAAACTGGCGGTTATGGAAAGGGGCGGGACATTTCCCAAACATACTCGAAGCGCTAGACCAATCACAACACACTGCTCCAGCTGACCAATCAGAGCACAGTGTGCTTTCAGAAGGAGGGGCTTCATAGAGACAGGAAGTAAACAGAGCGTTACTGACAGACTGGGACGAGAGGAGCCGCAACAATGGAGAATATGAGGAGAATAATCAACATTCAAGCAGGAAAACCTGTTCTGAGAGCCACACACACACACTCGTGCGTGTGTAAATGAATATAGAGGAGAAATAGAGGATGATTCCAAGCTGAATTTATAATAATTATTTGGAAAAATGAATCTTCACATTAAAGAATCATTTGATCTGATCTGACTGTGCTGAACTCTCCAGTTCTCAGGAATTATATATATACAGTATATATATATATATAAATATATATATATATATGCATATATATGCATAAATATGTGCATACGACACAAATCCGCATTGATCAGATCATCCGTGTGCACTAGTGAGATTTCATTAAAAATGAACATCACCATCTTCTGGAGGAGTGTGAAAATGAAAGTTTGAAAATGAATTCTGGACTGTGATCCACCTGCATCTGTGAACTTGCATCAACTTACCCCGATGATAACAGTGTCATCTCCTTGAAACGTGGGGATGTATTTGTCTCCACGGAGGGTTTCGGACTGATTCAGGGGTCTGAAACGACACAACACCCTGATGTTGCATTCGGCGCTGTTACTATCATCAGCCATCCTGTGATGATGCTGGACTGAAGCCTAGATGCAGATCTTCAGATCTAATGCACACACAGTCCTGTGGAGAGCAAGAGCGTTCACCGACAGGCGAGATAATCAGGATCAATAATCCGTCCGATCCCAGAATGCGCATCAAAACCTTGTGCAGATACAATCCGTCGTTAAAACATCAGACCAAACGCACAATTCTGGAGTGTTTTCTGTGCATCGCTCTCTCGAGGATGTGTTGTGAGTGTAATTAGTGCTGCAGATGTGCAGTGATGCTGCAGGGATACGGAGACACACGCGCGTGGTACCGCGACTCTCTGATTGGTCGGTATTTGACAGGGGGCGGGGCCTGTGCTGTCAGCACGACAACTCAGATTTATTTGAGTCAATAACTTCTTTCAGGCAGAGAAATGTCTATGTGTACACTTTATGGCTTATAAATATTTATAAACCCTGATATATTAACCTTTATATAAAAAAACAATTTAAAAAACAGGCATTATCATTATTCAACGCACACACAACAAATACAAGTTGCGATAATAATACAAATTCCATAGATACTTTTAAAATAATACATAACGCAGGCCAGGGTATACAAATTATAACGAAATTAAAGGGCTTGAAATTAAATCCTCGCGAGATTGCGCGAGGTTTTGTTTGTGTGAGTGACATCATAGAGAGCCTAAGTCCCGCCCCTTCGCTTCCGGCTCATGGGACCTTATTTCGGAAAAAATATGAATGGAAGTCAATGGGGAGAGACAACTTATCTTTTTATTCCGTCTGAACTGTGCCCTCAATTACACATATGATGTTTGTCGATTTAAAAGATGATTCTCAAAGTCAAAAACGTCGCAGTTTGTCATACAACAGAAGAGTAACATTTAGTTTGATGTGAAAATCGCTCTGTGAACTACATCTCCCGGGAAGAGAAACGAGATCCGCTGCTCGTGTGTGTGCAGTCTGGTACAAAACACTCAGGTAGGACGGCGTAACGTTACGATTATAACGTAAGGCTGTAGAAACAATGACAGACAGCCTCAGTAAAGTTAGCTTCAGTCATTGAGAGAAAATGTGCGCCTTTGGGGTTTGTAGTCTTTGTAATTACGTATTTTCACAGTCTTATACCTCAACGCTTTTACATCAAACTGCGACTTTCTTTACTTTAAAATGTATCTTTTAAATTGGCAAACATCATATGTGTAATTGAGGGCACAGTTCAGACGGAATAAAAAAATAAGTTGTCACTTGCCTTTGACTACCATTCAATATTTTTCCGTTAGGTCCCATGGTGGCCGACCGGAAGGGGCGGGACTTAGGCTCTCTATAGCTGTCGTTGTGTGCGCTCGCGCGTCATCCGGAACATTCGGCTGTGTATTTCTCCTTTCAAACTGCAGTAAAGAAACACACACCGCATATAAATCCACATTAAACTGTTTTTACACAACGCGCTGCAATGGCCGACCCGAAGTATGCCAACCTGCCGGGCATCGTAAGTGATTCGTTCAATCCATTTCAACAATAACAGTGCGGTGCATTAGCATTAGCCGAGGCGTACGCTCTGATGTGATTCGGAGCGAAACATTCATATATAAATTTGCTTTTACACCCTAACTAAGTGTCCTTAGTAAATATAAGACAGACACGATGTTTTTACAGTAATGGAGTTATTTGACATTATTGAATTTCCAGCTCGTTTAGAGGTGTGTTAGCTTATGTTTGTGACCGATGCTTATTAAACATAACAGAGTTCATAAATATCGCTTAAATGATTGATTTTCCAGCAAACTCTGTTGCTTATATGTTGTGTAAAGGGGCTGTTGCTCACCTTTATTTAGTTATTTAGTAGGGAACGTTAGGTTGTAAGAAATAGATGTTAAGATGTTAAGGGCGTTGGCCAGATGTAAGATTGCTGTATTATAATGTCAATATTTTAATATGTCACGTTATTGCATTTTATTATGCATATGGCAGTCTGCGTTGTTTACATTAGCATTACTGTAAGCCTGTGGTGCTCAATTAAGATGGGTTTTCAATTCAATTACAAAATATTTTCATTCTGCCCCCCCCCCCCCCCCCCCCCCCCCCCTGCTTTTTTGGTATATTAAATGTAAATTAATTGTTTATAAAGTGTTTGTGTTAAGGTCCAGTACCGGGCAAAAGTTTAGAAACAATACTATTTTTTATGCTTATGATAAAAGTATTGTATGCTCATCAAGTCTGTGTTTATTTGATACATAAAAAACTAATATTGTGAAACTACAAAGCTGAATTTTCAGCATCATTACTCCAGTCTTCAGTGTCACACGATCCTTCAGAAATCACACTAATATGATGATTTATTTTTTCATATCCTGTGATACTTTTTTCAGGATTCATTGATGAATAAATAGCTAAAAAGAACAGCATTTATTTTAAAAAGAAATCTTTGACCACAGCTGTGATCATTGAAATAAACTATGTTTACAATGATTATTAAAATAGAAAAGGATTATTTAAATTTTGAATAATATTTCACAATATTACTGTTATTTTCTATATTTTTGATCAAATAAATGCAGGTTTGATGAGCATAAGAGCCATCTTTCAAAAACATTAAAATAGTAAAGTTTTATGAGTGCACACACACACACACACTCACTCGAGGATTTGAGTCTGATATGTGCTTTAGACATTATATTACTGAAGTGACGATGACATTATAATTAAAATGACATCATTTCCTCACAGGCCTCCAACGAGCCTGACGTATATGAGACGAGTGATCTTCCCGAGGATGACCAGGCGCAGTTTGAGTCGGTGAGTGTGTGTGTGTGTGTGAGTGAGATGAGCTGTTCTGTGTGCAGTGACTCACATTAGAGCTAACTCTCCTTTCCCTCCCCGTTCACTAACCCTCCATCACTGTTCGACCCGCTCCGGATGCTAGTTTGTGCAAGTAAGACGTCATGTTTCTCGAATGCAGTAAATGCATGGGTTGAAATCTTCCTGCCTTTCGCCCTGATTTCTAATCAGTGAAAGTTGCACAATTAGAAATGGGGTGTTTATTATTTTCTCTTATTTTAACTGAGAACAGGTTCTGATGATAAAGATGAGTGAATTGGTAAAAGTGTGTTACAGGTTGTAACCTGCTATTCAATGAATAATGAATAATCTCGATGACTCAGTGACTGGTTTACTCCTGTCATATTATTACTTTGCTTATATAAAATGGCTCACGTATGCAGAGTTTCTAACTTAAATTTGTAAACGTAATGATGTTTGTTGGAACTAACACTAACTTCCTGAGAAATAGCGTTTAGCTGTTTATGTGTGTTTTAAGGAAAAAATGGTGGTAAATTTGACAGTTTGACAGAAGTTATGTGTGTGTGTGTGTTTCACTAACTTCCTGCTTATAGAATATGTTCTTATATTGTGTAGTTGCGCATTGCGGCTTTAAAAAGTGCTATATAAATAACACATTAAAGGAAAAAAAATTGAATTTGCAATTTATTTTGAGAATTTTTTTCTGTGTGTGATTTAAAATGCAATTTAAATAAGTTTGCTGTGCTTATTTAAAGGGCTGCACAATTTTATCATATATCAATATGAATATAAAATACAAATTATAAAAATATAATTTAATATAAAATATACCTAATAAAAAAGCTATGAAAACCTTTTTGGATTTGGGTTTTTTTAATAAGCTGTAAGCCATAATCATCAAAATTATAAAAATATCTCACTTTGGATGTAATGATTCTAAATAATTAGGGCTGTGCAAAAATTAATTGCGATTAATCAGATCCAAAATAAAAGTCTGTGTTTATATAATATATTTGTGTGTTCTGTATATAATTATTTTGTATATATAAATACCTATGCATGCATGTATATATTTAAGAATTATTTGCGCTTAAATTCTGTATATATATAAATACATAATCTATATTATATAAATATAAATATCTTATAAATGAATAACACATTTTCTTAAATATATACATGCATGTGTGTCTATTTATATATACAAAATAATTATATACAGCACAGTCAAATATATTACGTAAACAAAGACTTTTATTTTGCATGTGATTATTTGCAATTAACTTTTGCACAGCCCTATAAATAATATTACTTTTAAGTTGAATTTCTTAAATAATTAAACTTTTGCACGATATTCTTGGTTTAGAGTTAAATACTTGTAATTTTGCATAATTTACTATTACTATGGTAAATACATGTAACATATGTAACAAGGACACTTTTTTATCGCAGTCTTCTTGATTTGCGATTACGGTTTGTTTTGATGAATTGTGCAGCCTTTCTTCCTTTAGCCTCTGTTTGTGTGTGTAACTCTGATCTGGATGCACTGATTCCCTCATCCTTCTTCATTCCTGAAGTGCGTCTATCATCTGCTCTCCTCCCAGATCAACACGACTAATGTTTGACATGCTCGTTTTGGCAGACTGTCTCATGTGTTTGAGTGCTTTCAGCATTTGCTCTTGTGTAAAACTCTTCTTAGCAGGTGGAGAAAACATTACCCACTGACCTGAGAGCAGTTTTGTGTTCATAAGATGATCAGATGAAGAAATGCACAGTCGTTATTCAGTATCGGTTCAGGAAACGAGCCCTGCAGCTCTAATTAAGACTGATGAAATAAACAAGCAATCCAGTGATACTCGCAACAACACAGCGCTCTGTTCTCCCTTCCCTTCAGCTCCTGTTGTGCATGTCATATGATAACTACATTAATATCTCTCTCTCTCTCTTTCTCTTCCTCACTCTCTTCTGTTTTTCTCTTTCTCTTTTGCTCTAACTGTCTTTGGGGACCCAAGGAGCTGGTAAGAGTTTCTGATTCCCCTTTAACACCCAGTGACTCTTCTAAACCAATCAGATCGCGATCTGTGCATGTGCATCTGTGAACTCCACACTCATTTGGCTATTGCATTAATTATTGCTCAGTATTGCCAATCACATTAATGCATGTAGATCTCTTTAATCTGTCAAAGCCTTAACTATCACTTTAATGATCATATATTAGGTATTATTCCGAAAGCTTAGAAACTGAAAAATTCATCCTGTGAAAACTATTTTGAAATCGGATATTATGTTACCACGGAAATGGTATGTTAAATTCTTTTAGCTGGCTCCTCCCCCAGTGGGCGTCGTCAGGTTTCATATTTCAAAAACTACTTTATTATCATGATGTAAGATATCGTCGGATAGGTCTGAGTCTTAAGGTGCCATATTTGGTGGCTATTTTGTGATAAAAATGATATTTGGACAGAAATGTATGAATTTGTTACAGGAAAATGCATCAAAAAATAATACAATGGCGTGTGGTGGATATTTTTGGTAAATAGAAAATCACGTTTTGTGATATCAACTTTAAATTTGGAACACAACTTTTTTTAGATGCATGGCTTCAACTTTATAGTAATTTTATAGTAAAAATAATTTTTAAATAAAATAAAAAATGTTTTTGATTAAATTAGGGCTGTCAAACGATTAATCGCAAATAATTGCATCCAAAATAAAAGTTTGTGTTTACATAATATATGTGTGTGTAGTGTGTATAATTATTTTAGATATATAAGTAGACACACATGCATGTATATATTTGAGAAAAATGTGTTCTTAATATATCAAATATTTATGTTTAGGCATAATATTATTTATGTATAAATATATATTAAGTATATACTTTCAGATTTTTCTCAAATATATACATGCATGTGTGTCTATTTATATATACAAAATAATTATACACACTACACACACATATATTACGGAAACACAAACAGTCAAATTAATCGTTTGACAGCCCTAGATTAAATGTCTTATGCTCATCAAGCCTAAGTTTATTTGATTAAAAATACAGAAAAAACTGTGAAATATTCACAATATTCCTCATTACGACAGTCTTCAAGTTCAGTGTCACATGATCCTTCAGAAATCACTCTAATATGATGATTTATTATCAATCCTGGAAACAGATGTGCTGCTTACTATTTTAATATTTAAATAATGGTATTTCATAACTTTTTCATACTTTACATATAAGTATTAATAATAATTAATATACTTAATTTTTTTTCAAAATACTTAATATTAAAATACTTAATATTTTTCATATAAGTCTATATTCCAAAGCAATCTTTGTTTGCAACCATTTAATTTTGGATCTTGCATTTTTTCACATTTGGGGTGACGAGTTAAACATTTGACAGGAACATTACAAAGTAAAATGTGCAAGCAAAATTAGTCAGTCAGTTCTTGAGATTCGTAAAGGTCCTGCATCATCGTCATGTCCTCGTCTCTCCAGAAATGAAAAGTCTGTGTATGCAACTTAAATGACGGTTCGTTCTGACATTCCCAGCCAATTAAAACAGTGTCAAATACTGTGTGTGTTCACCGTACGCTTGCACTCATCAGTCTGTGGAAGTGTGTGTTCATGTTTCTCCAACTTAAAGTCGTTTCAGCTTCATAGATTTCTTTCATAATCAACTTTTAGTAGTTTTTACTAAATTAAATGTACATTGAGCCATAGAAAGCACCCTAGTAGTAACACACTAAACAACTCGCAGTCAAGCGTAGATGTTTTCAGTTTGCTGCAGTGTTTTAGATGATTCTGGCACTTATTAAACACCGTCGGCTTGAATCTCTTCCTGTCAGATTGATGTGTGTGTTTGAGAAGATAAGTTGTGCACGCACTGATGCATGATGGTCTACGAGTCACGTGTTTCTGTTTGAGTGAGTTAAATCAGTCGAGCTGCATCGTGACACACACTCTTAAAATCAACATTTCAATCAGCCACGCCCCTTTTGTGGGAGGGGCCTCAAAGATTCAGCCAATCAGAGCTTCAGAAGCGTCTCCTTTTTGATCAGCTGCATGCGTTTCTCGTGTGATTGGTTGATGACTCGTCTCACAGGAGGAGCTGTGCAGCGACAGCGTGGAGCGGATCGTCGTCAATCCCAACGCCGCGTACGACAAGTTCAAGGACAAACACGTCAGCACCAAGGGTTTGGGTGAGTACAGCGACTTCTTCACGCAATTCTCACACAAGACAGTTTAAAAAACAAAAAAACATTAAAAAAATGTTACTTGAAATGGAAAACAAATTCTCAGAAATGAAAAGAAAAAATAAAGAAAGATTAGTTAGAAAGAAAGAGAGAAAGATTAAGTAAGTTGTAATTCACACTAGTACTAAAAGCTGTTTGTATGATGCTGAAGTAGCCCTGCTGTGATTGGTGCAGATTTCTCGGACCGCATCAGTAAGAAGAGCAGGGTGGGCTACGAGTCTGGAGAGTACGAGCTGGTGAGTGACTCCAACCGCTTCCTGTCTCGTTAACGGAGTCCCTCGTCGTTTGTTCTGATTGGCCCTCTCTCGCCCTGCAGTTAGCGGAGGGCTGTGGCGTGAAGGAAACTCCTCAGCAGAAGTACCAGCGGCTGGTGAACGAGATCCACGAGCTCTGCCAGGAAGTGGAGCGCATTCAGGTCAGGACTCAACATCGGCTGCTCTTCTCATACACACTCAGTGTCTGCGGTACTCACGTGATCAAATTTGATTAAATAATTAAATGAAATTACATGACTATATGCAAGTAGAAAAAGACAATAATATTGGAATTTCGTAGAAATGAAAAAAATAATAAATAATAATATTCACATGAAATTTGATTAAATAAATTAAAAAAGCCTGCAATATTTACATGAAATTTGATTAAATAAATTAGAAAAAATTTGCAATATTTACATGAAATTTGATTAAGTAAATTAAAAAAGTCTGCAATGTTTGCATGAAATTTGATTAAATAAATAAATAAAATTACATGACTATATGCAAGTAGAAAAAGACAATAATGTTGGAATTTCGTAGAAATGAAAAAAATAATAAATAATAATATTCACATGAAATTTGATCAAATAAATTAAAAAAGCCTGCAGTATTTACATGAAATTTGATTAAATAAATTAGAAAAAAATGCAATATTTACATGAAATTTGATTAAATTAATTAGAAAAAACTTGCAATATTATTTACATGAAATTTGATTAAATAAATAAATAAAATTACATGACTATATGCAAGTAGAAAAAGACAATAATAGTGGAATTTCGTAGAAATGAAAAAAATAAATAATATTCACATGAAAATTGATTAAATAAATTTAAAAAGTCTGCAATATTTACATGAAATTTGATTAAATAAATTAAAAAAGTCTGCAATGTTTACATGAAATTTGATTAAATAAATAAATAAAATTACATGACTATATGCAAGTAGAAAAAGACAATAATATTGGAATTTCGTTGAAATGAAAAAAATAATAAATAATAATATTCACATGAAATTTGATTAAATAAATTAAAAAAGCCTGCAATATTTACATGAAATTTGATTAAATAAATTAGAAAAAATTTGCACTATTTACATGAAATTTGATTAAATAAATTAAAAAAGTCTGCAATGTTTACATGAAATTTGATTAAATAAATAAATAAAATTACATGACTATATGCAAGTAGAAAAAGACAATAATAGTGGAATTAAATTGATTAAATAAATTTAAAAAATCTGCAATATTTACATGAAATTTGATTAAATAAATTAAAAAAGTCTGCAATATTTACATGAAATTTGATTAAATAAATTAAAAAATCTGCAATATATACATGAAATTTGATTAAATAAATAAAAAGTGCAATATTCACATACAATTGTATTAAATAAATAAAAAAGTCTGCAATATTCACATGAAATTTGATAAAATAAAAAATGACATGACTATAAATAAGTAGAAAAATACATTAATGGTGGACTTTTATGGAAAAGAAAAAAGTAATAAATAATAATAATATTCACATGAAATTTGATTAGATAAATAAAAAAGTCTGCAATATTCACATGAAATTTGATTAAATAAATAAATAAATAAAAATGACATGACTATAAAAAATAGTGGAATTTAATAGAAATGGAAAAAGTAATAAATAATAATAATATTCTTTCACAGTATAAGTTAGTTCTTTATACCGGAAACTATATCAGTTATTTTAGTTTTATTCTAGTTTTCAATTGGATTTTATTTTTTATTTTTTTATTATAGTTCATCAAAAAAGATGAATCACCATCTGCAATATTCCATAGAGAAGAGACAAAGCGACTTACATGACATTTAATTATCGACTTTTGTTGTTCGCTTTGTTTCCGCCCCTGAAGATAGCAGTGCTGCTGCCAAACAGCTCATGTTTTACAGTGACGCGAGTGTGTGTGTGTGTGTGTGTCCGCAGGTCACCACTAAAGAGAGCAGTGCTGAGGAGCGCTTGACTCCGGTGGCTTTGGCTCAGCAAGCGGCGCAGCTCAAACAGCAGCTGGTTTCTGCTCATCTGGACTCTCTGCTCGGACCCAACGCCCACATCAACCTCACCGACCCCGACGGAGCTCTTGCCAAGTGAGTCGAGACTTCTGTGGCCTTTAGACTGTAGTTTTAGCTCAAAATACCCACAGATCATGTTTACAGCCTGATTCAAAGTGTTTTTGGTCTGTATAGCTAATTTTGCTCTTCATGACGGCTGTGAGGGGGGTGAATTTTTTTATTACTCATTAGTTTAAATTATATTAAGCCTTAACGTTCTGCATAGTTTAGCGCTCATTTGAGTGACAGGTGGATTGCCGCTGATGTCACTGCTAGCCGTTTTTCTGCTGTGTGTTAGCGTCACGTCACCTCAGCTAATCCGCCTCGCCGCACATTTTAGTTTATCCCGGAGTGACACGCGACCAAGATGGCGATGGCTGGCTCCGCCCACTTTGGGCTTCAAAAATGAACACCAGAAACATTAACGTCACTCTCTTCTGTTTCTCTCGCTCAGGCGGTTGCTGACTCAGCTGGAAGTGGCGCGGGGCGTCAGGAGCGGTTCAGGAGGAGAGGGGAAGACAGCGCCACCCAAAGGCCCGGATGGAGTGATTCTCTACGAGCTTCACAGCCGACCAGAGCAAGAGAAGTTCACCGAATCTGCCAAGGTACGGCTTCGGATAACATCCACCCTACATCGCAAAACTCACGGTTCGGTTTTTGAGCCATGGATCGGATCTTTTTTTGGATCAGTAAAAAAAAAGTGTGTGTAAATATATATGTATATATATATATATATATATATATATATATATATATATATTAGGGCTGTCAAAACGATTAATCGCGATTAATCGCATCCAAAATAAAAGTTTGTGTTTACATAATATATGTGGGGGCACTGTGTATAATTATTTTAGATATATAAACACACACACATGCTTGTATATATTTAAGAAATATTTTCATGTATATTCTGTATATAGATTTATATATAATTTATATTATATATAAATATAAATATTTTATATATAAATAATATTTTTTCTTAAATATACATGCATGTGTGTTTTATATATACAAAATAATTATACACAGTGCACCCACATATATTATGTAAACACAAACTTTTATTTATATATATGTATATATATAAATATATATTTATATTTATATATATATATTTATATATATTTATATATATATACTTTTATATATATATTATGGCTGTGCAAAAGTTAATTGCGATTAATCGCATCCAAAATAAAAGTCTGTGTTTGTTTACATAATATAATTGTGTGTGCTGTATATAATTATTTTGTATATATAAATACCTATGCATGCATGTTTAAATTTAAGAATTATTTGCGCTTAAATTCTGTATATGTATATAAATACAATAATCTATATTATATAAATATAAATATTTCATATATGAATAACACATTTTCTTAAATATATACATGCATGTGTGTGTATTTATATATACAAAATAATTATATACAACACACACAAATATATTATGTAAACACAGACTTTTATTTTGGATGCGATTAATCACAATTAATTTTTGCTCAGCCCTAATATATATATATATAGTGTGTGTATATATATATATATATATATATATATATATATATATATATATAAAATATATATATATTTATACAAATATATATATATATATATATATATATATATATATTTATATATATATTTATACAAATATATAGAATATATATATATATATATATATATATATATATATATATATCCTCTCTCTCTCTTTCCTCTTTCTTTCTGTCTCTCTCTCTCAAACTCTTTCTCTCAATTTAAATTTTCAATTTTAATTATTAATTTAGTTTAGTTTTCTATTTACTGTTACTCTCACTCTCTCTGCACACTGATAATGTGTGAGTCCCAATTTTCGCCTCCTCTTCAGCGTTTAAAATAGTTTAAATGTGTAAATTGGCAAGACAATACATCTAAGATGGTTAAATGTAGCAGTTAATCTGTGAATCACATGCGTGCGTTCGACAGCTGTACTGTTGTGATGTCACTTCCTGATATGGTTCCTGACGCACAGGTTCTGTCTGTGCCTGTAGGTCGCGGAGCTCGAGAGGCGATTGGCTGAGCTGGAGATGTCGATCGGCTCCGGCTCGGATAAACAGGTGCTCGATTAATGCTTTTAACCCTATAAAGCGACTGTGTCATATCTGATATGAGCTCTAAATGATGAAGATGATGATGTGATAAACCTGTGGATGTCCTTCAGTCCTGCTGTCTCTGACTGACAGTTTACACTCTTTATCAAGTAAAAGTCTTTCAGTTTAATCGTACAAACGTCCTTCAGCTCGAGTCTTTATGATCTGAAATCTTTTATCAAGTGAACATGAGAGTAACTTTAGTAATCCAGGGTCCCCGCGGGTCCTTAAAAAGTTTTAAAATGTCTTAAATACAATTTTCGCTTTTTAAGGCCTGAAAATGTGTTAAAATCTGAAATTTTCAATAAGGAGGTACCTTAAATTTGTTGTCCGACTCGTCATCAGCGTTTTTGTTTTGTTTACAGGCTGCATTTACAAGCGTTCATACTTGGTTGCCAGATTTAAATTATTAAATCCCCAGTCAGAGCTTTTCTGTTAAAATAACACGTTTTCTACCCGGCCTTGTCAATAGTATCTGGCAACCGTATTCGCGCAAGAGGGTTTTTTTTTTTTGTCGTGGTAAAGCCTTAAATTTGCCTTTTAGAGGACTTAAAAAAGGTCTTAAAAGTCATTAAATATGCTGTTAAAAAATCTGCAGATACCCTGTAATATTTCAGCTGGACTGAAGCAGGTTGACTTGATTATCCATCATCATTTATTGTATAATATAAATATAAATAAATAATAAAAAATAATATAAATAAATAAATAATATAATATAAATAATAAAACAAATAAATAATATAAATAAATATATAATAAATAAATAAATATAATATAAATAAATAAATATTTATTTATTTATATTATTTATTATCATTTATTGTAAATATCATGAGTGTCAAATATGATCATCAGGCTTGTTTATCTCTCAATATTGCATTGCATTTTATGTTTTAAAACTACAGAGCTTTGATATATTTGAATATCATGATATAATTATAAGACACATTATTGGCAGATATTGATATTTATATGCATTTTATGGAAGTATCTGCAACTGATATAAAGATCTCATTGATTTACAAGCATCAGAATTTCATGTAAATATCAGAATCTGCTGCAAAAAGCATATTTATGCTCAGTTTGAGTCTCTGAGAAGTTTTTCTGACAATATCTCAGACTGTATGAGCCATAAACGCCTGATGAATCAAATATGATACTCAACACATGCAAACTTTTGAACATTTTGTGTGTTTTTTTCAGGGTCCACTCAGTGCAGGGGTCCAGGGAGCCAGTCTGACGGTGAATACACACACACACTGATCAATAAACAGCACCATTATTGTTAACAACCAACGTATTGATGAAAATAAAAGGAGTTTAATGCATGTTAGTGACTCAGCAGAAAATACGAAGATAGCAGATTATGAGAACACTTGACAACTTGATGTAAAATGAGTGAATGTTGTGAATGTTATTTGATGGGAATATTAACATGTCATATCTCTCAGGACACTATCGAGCTTCTGCAGGCTCGTGTCAGTGCGCTGGACGCCGCCACACTGGACCAGGTGGAAGCCCGACTACAGGTAGTCTGGATATTGTTGGGTCTGACTGTATGTGAGCTGTTATTGTGGAGACTGACTGCGGTGTCATTACTCTTCAGAGTGTTCTGGGGAAGATGAATGAAATTGCCAAACACAAGGCGGCCATCGAGGATGCCGAGACCCAGAATAAGGTGCGTCCCACATGACTGTACTGATGACATCATCATCAGATGTAGTATGGCCACAGACTGTTAAAAAAAATATGAAAACTTAAAACAAACTTACATCAGTGTGATAAAAACGACAAATGACTGAAACCACCTTTGGAAAAACGATATTTGCAGTGCAATTGAATAGTTTAGTTGGTAACACTTTACAACAAGGTACATTAGTTTCTATTAGGGCTGTCCAAACGATTAATAGCGATTAATCGCATCCAAAATAAAAGTTTGTGTTTACATAATATATGTGGGGGCACTGTGTATAATTATTTTAGATATATAAACACACACAAATGCTTGTATATATTTAAGAAATATTTCTTGTATATTCTGTATATGGATTTATATCTAATTTATATTATATATTTTATATATAAATAATATTTTTTTTCTTAAATATACATGCATGTGTGTTTTTATATATACAAAATAATTATACACAGTGCACCCACATATATTATGTAAACACAAACTTTTATTTTGGATGCGATTAATCGCAATTAATTAGAGGTTTCATATAAAATTTTCCATCGAATTTACCCAGTTAAGTCACTTGTGGTGTAACGTTTTAAAGTGGACATTTGTGCTTTTTGTAAAACCACCCCTGAGACTATTATATTTAATTTGGGAATGTCCAAGACCCAAATGTTTTGGAAAGAACTTTGTAATTACTTGCAAAGTAAAGTTATGACTCCTGTTAACTTTGAAGAAATTGATGTAATGTCGAAATGTTTCTCATTTGAGGGTGAAAAAATACATTTTTTTAAATTTTTGATTTAATTGTTACAATTTCCCGTTACAATTTTCATAAGGTCATATGGAATAAAAAAATATACCAAATTTTGAACATTTTAAAATTAATGTTAAGACATATTTAGAAACTATTTCCAAAAGTAAAAATCTGAAATATATGAAAACTAAACAGCTGAAAAAAAAACTTTTCAGGGCTTGTGCGGCGCGCTTGAGTATGAGCAGGTGTCGTGTACTGATGACATCATCATCATCATGTGTGTTTCAGGTGTCTCAGCTGTATGATGTGGTTCAGAAGTGGGATGTGATGGCCACGTCCCTCCCGCAGGTCGTGCAGAGACTGACGGCTGTCAAAGAACTGCATGAACAGGGTATTCTTTCACTTCATCATCTCGTTCATCACTATTGCTTTCGGCAAACTATAATAAATATATATATATAAAAAAGAAGGAAAAAAAAAATATATATAAAGTTATGTTATATACATATAAAGTTATATATATATATATTTTTTTTTTCCTTCTTTTATATATATATATATATATATATATATATATATATTATATATATAAGTTATATATAAAAGTTTGTGTTTACATAATATATGTGGGTGCACTGTGTATAATTATTATATATATATAAATACACTCACATGCTTGTATATATTAAAGAAATATTTTCATGTATATTCTGTATATAGATTTAAATATAATTTATATTATATATAAATATAAATATTTTATATATAAATAATATTTTTTTTCTTTAATATGCATGCATGTGTTTGTTTTTTTATATATATACAAAATAATTATACACAGTGCCACATATTTTATGTAAACACAAACTTTTATTTTGGATGCGATTAATCGCGATTAATCGTTTTGACAGCCCTAATATATATATATATATATATATATACACACCCATCCAAAAATTGAATTGATACATTTTATAATAAATTATTATCATTATTAATCCACCCCCAAAACAAACCTCATCAAAATAATAATTATTATTAGAATAATTGCACATTGTTTTAAGATGATCTGACATAGACGTGTAATCTCTTTATGATTAGTGTTCATGTGTGTATTGTGTTGTTCTCCGACCTCTTACTGTGTGTTTCTGTGGGATTGCAGCGATGCAGTTTGGCCAGCTGTTGACCCATCTGGACACGACACAGCAGATGATCAACAACTCTCTGAAGGACAACACCACTCTCCTGACGCAGGTGCGTTCGCGTACACACTCGACCCAGCGTTATTCACACACCTGTAACATTTCTCATGAAACGACATCTGAACTCTATTCTCAGGTCCAGCAAACCATGAAGGAGAACCTGGTGTCGGTGGAGGAGAACTTCTCCGCACTGGACCAGAGGATGAAGAAACTCTCCAAATGAAAGCGTGAGGAGAGGGAACGCAGGAAGAGGCCGTTTGACGTTCCTCGCTTTAGAATCCAGCTCTTTGCTTCTCACGTCGCCGTTTTGATTTTTTCACACTACAAACGTCCTGAAGCTTCACTTTTCCTCCTGAGACGCTTTATCTGTCAGATACTGTAAGTCATGCACACACACACACACACACTTAAAGTCTCATACCTGTGTGTGAGAGGATCTGAAGCACTTCATCATGATCGACATGGACTTTGTTTGGGATGTGAGCAGATGCTGTGTGTAAATACAGGCTTATATGTACTTTAACTTGTTCTCATGAGAGACCGCTTGTAACCGTTATCGTATTAATGTGTGGAACGCAGTCCACAAATGATGATAATTTTCCAATATAGAATTTCAAAGGCATCTCTGGATAATAAAATGCTTCCAGGAATACATGTCGCACTCTTGTTTTTGTTTGTTGTTGAATGGTAACGCGTGTCGATTTTCCTGATGCTGATGTATTTACGATTTGATCACTTGAGTTAAATGCATTGCTTTAATTCATTATTATTTTCATACGGGCATTTTGTTCTCCAGCTTCGTTTGGTTCATGTCGAGTTTTTCTTTTTTTTTTTTCAAAAAAAACCCAACAACCTATATTTCGGTCAAATACAGGTTATTTTTGTTGAGTATAATTAAAACACATAATGACATTTATACATATATTTTAACGACAAGACAAGAGCTGCGTCCGAAATCGAATACTTCCCTACTATATAGTATGCGAAAAACAGTACGCGAGCAGAGTAGTATGTCCGAAATCATAGAATTGGAAAAACAGTAGGCGAAAAGCACCCGGATGACCTACTACATTATGAAGTGCGCATACGATGGACACTTTACTATCCCATGATGCCACGGGAGAGGAGTTGTTGTCGTTATATTTGAAAATGGCGGAGACGCGGCTGTAACGTTAAGAGATAAACACAGACACACATGCGTACTCTATTGATTCATTCATGTTTATTTATCGATGGTAATATCACAAGCAAATAAATGGCTTTTTCCTTGCCAAAGATCAACATCTGTCATTGTTCATAGGGTGTGTTTTATGGGGTAAAATTTATTAGGTAAATAAATGTCATTTGAGAAATTCATGAAAAAGGCGTGATCTGCGAGCAGCCGACCGACGTCGACTCGGACAACGTAAAAACGCAGATGAAAACAGAAAGCAGAACTAAAATCAATGCAAAGTTGGTGCAGTCACTGGAATGGACTCTTTAAATTTTCGCACCGTTATGACCAGCGTATGTCACGCAGGGGCGTAGAATTTAGTAGGGACGCTAGGGATGTGTCCCTACCAATATCCAGTGACACTAATATATCCATAGCAATAATTTCGATCAGGCCGGCGTTGCATCATAAGATCGTTACTAACGTTTATCATTTTCACGTCATTTTAAGTTTTACCAGTTTAAACATTCAAGCAATGTTAAACCATCCCGTGCTCGCGCACTCTCAGATGTCTTTCACTGCGTGCACACGCATGAAAGCCTAAATCCGCCTCACAAACAGCTCGCCATAAACAAAAGTTTTATCCCTGGATTATATCGCTTTAACAGTTAAAAACACGCAAAATTATGTCAAAAACTCTGGTCTTTGCGAGCAACCTCGTAAAGACAGTCGCTTATGTCTTAAATTAGCACTAAATGAGACAGACAGAAAGTACTGTAATGAGACCGTGCCATAGATGGTTCTTAAAGTGAACGCAGCCATTTGTGTCTGTCATTAATTCAGTTGTCATAACAACATAATATAGCATTAATTGTAAGCAATCAGAATTAATAGGAAATGTATTTAATTCAGTCTGGACTATAAAGATTATCCAGTGTTATTTTACATTGGGTTACATATTCAGTATGTGTAGTATTTCTGACATGGCCTACCTAAAAACTACCACAAAATGTCTCTTTATTTGTGTCTTTATTCTATTGTATTTATATGTGCTAGTAGTGCTACTTTTTTCAATTTAATTTAAAGATTAAAATCAAGCTTCCATGTGTTGCATAAACTCTTAACAAAAAAATACATGAACATTTAGGTAAGATCATAAATGTAACAAAAAATGTCTAAATATTCATAACCCAAACATGTTTTATCAAGGCGTGCAACTGTTCTGACTTGTCCAATTTTAGCATCAATTTTGCATCTTGCATCAAAATTCTGTCTATTCATTGTATGCATTTAGTGTATAGTGTACCTAAAATGAAGAGATTTATTTACAGGTTTGTGGCTCTTAATTTATCTGTATTAATTAACCACTAGTAAACTTATGTCCACTGTTCTTTTTTTATAAATATAGGATTTGTATTACATCTATATTCATCGTAGTCGAATCAAGAATCAAATCAGGAATCGAGAATCGAAATCGAGAATCGAAATCAAATCGAACTGAGAGCTTTCGAATCGAAATCGAATCAAAATTGAACATAAAATTGTTGTCCCCGTCCCTACCAATTTCAAAATTAAACCTACGCCCTCGACAACATCATGGCGCATGTAGTACGTCCGGACTCATTTATACTGCCCGTATTCATACTATATAGAACATACTTTTTTAACGGTCGCAAAGTACGTTCTTATTTAAATATAGTACCTACTCACATAGTATGCGATTTCGGACGCAGATTTTGGAAAAACTAATAATCAGCAAGCGTTCTCCCATCCGCCATGATTAACATTTATGTCCCACCAAAGAAACTGGAGAATTAAAATAATCCCAGAGATTCCCAGTAGTTAATGACTTGACAAATGTCATCAACATTTGAAGTGGATAAAACCTTTCATCAAAGTTGCACATGCATTTTGAACCGTATCTTTTAACAATATTTCTCTGATTTTGAATCTTGGACACGGGACTGTTGGCAAACTGTGATGACAATAAAATGATAGCTTAATATAATATTTCTCTGGTTGTTGTTTCTGTTCCACAACATTTTGTATGTCATGTTTGGGGTGTGGGATGAAGAGAGGGTAATAATTATTTTGTATGTGGGATCTCAATATCTCAGCTCTGGAAGGGTCTAGAGACTCTGTTTTTGCACTCAGGTCTAAGTCTCATGGCCCTCGACAGTGTTACCCCTTTCGTTTTTTTTTGATGGAGGCTCTAGACCCTTCCAGAGCCGAGATATCGAAAGTCAAAATTTTGACCAGAAAAAAAACATAAGGGGTAACACTGTGGTTTTTTTTTTTGGCCGAAATTTTGACCCCCTCCGATTTTCTTGAAACTCTGGATTCTGACAGAGGGCCACGAGACTTCGACCAACGCGCAAAAATGGAGGCTCTAGACCCTTCCAGAGCCGAGATATCGAAAGTCAAAATTTTGACCAGAAAAAAAAACATAAGGGGTAACACTGTGTTTTTTTTTTTGGCCGAAATTTTGACCCCCTCCGATTTTCTTGAAACTCTGGATTCTGACAGAGGGCCACGAGACTTCGACCAACGCGCAAAAATGGAGGCTCTAGACCCTTCCAGAGCCGAGATATCGAAGGTCAAAATTTTGACCAGAAAAAAAAACATAAGGGGTAACACTGTGTTTTTTTTTTTTTTTGGCCGAAATTTTGACCCCCTCCGATTTTCTTGAAACTCTGGATTCTGACAGAGGGCCACGTGACTTCAACCAACGCGCAAAAATGGAGGCTCTAGACCCTTCCAGAGCCGAGATATCGAAAGTCAAAATTTTGACCAGAAAAAAAAACATAAGGGGTAACACTGTGTTTTTTTTTTGGCCAAAATTTTGACCCCCTCCGATTTTCTTGAAACTCTGGATTCTGACAGAGGGCCACGAGACTTCGACCAACGCGCAAAAATGGAGGCTCTAGACCCTTCCAGAGCCGAGATATCGAAAGTCAAAATTTTGACCAGAAAAAAAAACATAAGGGGTAACACTGTGTTTTTTTTTTTTGGCCAAAATTTTGACCCCCTCCGATTTTCTTGAAACTCTGGATTCTGACAGAGGGCCACGAGACTTCGACCAACGCGCAAAAATGGAGGCTCTAGACCCTTCCAGAGCCGAGATATCGAAGGTCAAAATTTTGACCAGAAAAAAAAACATAAGGGGTAACACTGTGTTTTTTTTTTTTTGGCCGAAATTTTGACCCCCTCCGATTTTCTTGAAACTCTGGATTCTGACAGAGGGCCACGAGACTTCGACCAACGCGCAAAAATGGAGGCTCTAGACCCTTCCAGAGCCGAGATATCGAAAGTCAAAATTTTAACCAGAAAAAAAAACATAAGGGGTAACACTGTTTTTTTTTTTTGGCCAAAATTTTGACCCCCTCCGATTTTCTTGAAACTCTGGATTCTGACAGAGGGCCACGAGACTTCGACCAACGCGCAAAAATGGAGGCTCTAGACCCTTCCAGAGCCGAGATATCGAAGGTCAAAATTTTGACCAGAAAAAAAAACATAAGGGGTAACACTGTGGTTTTTTTTTTTGGCCGAAATTTTGACCCCCTCCGATTTTCTTGAAACTCTGGATTCTGACAGAGGGCCACGAGACTTCGACCAACGCGCAAAAATGGAGGCTCTAGACCCTTCCAGAGCCGAGATATCGAAGGTCAAAATTTTGACCAGAAAAAAAACATAAGGGGTAACACTGTGTTTTTTTTTTTTGGCCAAAATTTTGACCCCCTCCGATTTTCTTGAAACTCTGGATTCTGACAGAGGGCCACGAGACTTCAACCAACGCGCAAAAATGGAGGCTCTAGACCCTTCCAGAGCCGAGATATCGAAAGTCAAAATTTTGACCAGAAAAAAAAACATAAGGGGTAACACTGTTTTTTTTTTTTGGCCAAAATTTTGACCCCCTCCGATTTTCTTGAAACTCTGGATTCTGACAGAGGGCCACGAGACTTCGACCAACGCGCAAAAATGGAGGCTCTAGACCCTTCCAGAGCCGAGATATCGAAAGTCAAAATTTTGACCAGAAAAAAAAACATAAGGGGTAACACTGTGTTTTTTTTTTTGGCCAAAATTTTGACCCCCTCCGATTTTCTTGAAACTCTGGATTCTAACAGAGGGCCACGAGACTTCGACCAACGCGCAAAAATGGAGGCTCTAGACCCTTCCAGAGCCGAGATATCGAAGGTCAAAATTTTGACCAGAAAAAAAAACATAAGGGGTAACACTGTGGTTTTTTTTTTTTGGCCAAAATTTTGACCCCCTCCAATTTTCTTGAAACTCTGGATTCTGACAGAGGGCCACGAGACTTCGACCAACGCGCAAAAATGGAGGCTCTAGACCCTTCCAGAGCCGAGATATCGAAGGTCAAAATTTTGACCAGAAAAAAAAACATAAGGGGTAACACTGTGTTTTTTTTTTTTGGCCGAAATTTTGACCCCCTCCGATTTTCTTGAAACTCTGGATTCTGACAGAGGGCCACGAGACTTCGACCAACGTGCAAAAATGGAGGCTCTAGACCCTTCCAGAGCCGAGATATCGAAGGTCAAAATTTTGACCAGAAAAAAAAACATAAGGGGTAACACTGTGGTTTTTTTTTTTTTTGGCCAAAATTTTGACCCCCTCCGATTTTCTTGAAACTCTGGATTCTGACAGAGGGCCACGAGACTTCGACCAACGCGCAAAAATGGAGGCTCTAGACCCTTCCAGAGCCGAGATATCGAAGGTCAAAATTTTGACCTGAAAAAAAAACATAAGGGGTAACACTGTGTTTTTTTTTTTTTTTGGCCGAAATTTTGACCCCCTCCGATTTTCTTGAAACTCTGGATTCTGACAGAGGGCCACGAGACTTCGACCAACGCGCAAAAATGGAGGCTCTAGACCCTTCCAGAGCCGAGATATCGAAAGTCAAAATTTTGACCAGAAAAAAAAACATAAGGGGTAACACTGTGTTTTTTTTTTTGGCCAAAATTTTGACCCCCTCCGATTTTCTTGAAACTCTGGATTCTAACAGAGGGCCACGAGACTTCGACCAACGCGCAAAAATGGAGGCTCTAGACCCTTCCAGAGCCGAGATATCGAAGGTCAAAATTTTGACCAGAAAAAAAAACATAAGGGGTAACACTGTGGTTTTTTTTTTTTGGCCAAAATTTTGACCCCCTCCAATTTTCTTGAAACTCTGGATTCTGACAGAGGGCCACGAGACTTCGACCAACGTGCAAAAATGGAGGCTCTAGACCCTTCCAGAGCCGAGATATCGAAGGTCAAAATTTTGACCAGAAAAAAAAACATAAGGGGTAACACTGTGGTTTTTTTTTTTTTGGCCAAAATTTTGACCCCCTCCGATTTTCTTGAAACTCTGGATTCTGACAGAGGGCCACGAGACTTCGACCAACGTGCAAAAATGGAGGCTCTAGACCCTTCCAGAGCCGAGATATCGAAGGTCAAAATTTTGACCAGAAAAAAAAACATAAGGGGTAACACTGTGTTTTTTTTTTTGGCCAAAATTTTGACCCCCTCCGATTTTCTTGAAACTCTGGATTCTAACAGAGGGCCACGAGACTTCGACCAACGCGCAAAAATGGAGGCTCTAGACCCTTCCAGAGCCGAGATATCGAAGGTCAAAATTTTGACCAGAAAAAAAAACATAAGGGGTAACACTGTGGTTTTTTTTTTTTGGCCAAAATTTTGACCCCCTCCAATTTTCTTGAAACTCTGGATTCTGACAGAGGGCCACGAGACTTCGACCAACGCGCAAAAATGGAGGCTCTAGACCCTTCCAGAGCCGAGATATCGAAGGTCAAAATTTTGACCAGAAAAAAAAACATAAGGGGTAACACTGTGTTTTTTTTTTTTGGCCGAAATTTTGACCCCCTCCGATTTTCTTGAAACTCTGGATTCTGACAGAGGGCCACGAGACTTCGACCAACGTGCAAAAATGGAGGCTCTAGACCCTTCCAGAGCCGAGATATCGAAGGTCAAAATTTTGACCAGAAAAAAAAACATAAGGGGTAACACTGTGGTTTTTTTTTTTTTTGGCCAAAATTTTGACCCCCTCCGATTTTCTTGAAACTCTGGATTCTGACAGAGGGCCACGAGACTTCGACCAACGCGCAAAAATGGAGGCTCTAGACCCTTCCAGAGCCGAGATATCGAAGGTCAAAATTTTGACCTGAAAAAAAAACATAAGGGGTAACACTGTGTTTTTTTTTTTTTTTGGCCGAAATTTTGACCCCCTCCGATTTTCTTGAAACTCTGGATTCTGACAGAGGGCCACGAGACTTCGACCAACGCGCAAAAATGGAGGCTCTAGACCCTTCCAGAGCCGAGATATCGAAGGTCAAAATTTTGACCAGAAAAAAAAACATAAGGGGTAACACTGTTTTTTTTTTTTTGGCAGAAATTTTGACCCCCTCCGATCTTCTTGAAACTCT
The DNA here is from genome assembly GCA_038021265.1 of Cyprinella venusta. NCBI lineage: Eukaryota > Metazoa > Chordata > Actinopteri > Cypriniformes > Leuciscidae > Cyprinella > Cyprinella venusta. Next base: position 37,350,393 of record CM075868.1, read on the forward strand.
GGATTCTGACAGAGGGCCACGAGACTTCGACCAACGTGCAAAAATGGAGGCTCTAGACCCTTCCAGAGCCGAGATATCGAAGGTCAAAATTTTGACCAGAAAAAAAAACATAAGGGGTAACACTGTGGTTTTTTTTTTTTTGGCCAAAATTTTGACCCCCTCCGATTTTCTTGAAACTCTGGATTCTGACAGAGGGCCACGAGACTTCGACCAACGCGCAAAAATGGAGGCTCTAGACCCTTCCAGAGCCGAGATATCGAAGGTCAAAATTTTGACCAGAAAAAAAAACATAAGGGGTAACACTGTGTTTTTTTTTTTGGCCAAAATTTTGACCCCCTCCGATTTTCTTGAAACTCTGGATTCTAACAGAGGGCCACGAGACTTCGACCAACGCGCAAAAATGGAGGCTCTAGACCCTTCCAGAGCCGAGATATCGAAGGTCAAAATTTTGACCAGAAAAAAAAACATAAGGGGTAACACTGTGGTTTTTTTTTTTTGGCCAAAATTTTGACCCCCTCCAATTTTCTTGAAACTCTGGATTCTGACAGAGGGCCACGAGACTTCGACCAACGCGCAAAAATGGAGGCTCTAGACCCTTCCAGAGCCGAGATATCGAAGGTCAAAATTTTGACCAGAAAAAAAAACATAAGGGGTAACACTGTGTTTTTTTTTTTTGGCCGAAATTTTGACCCCCTCCGATTTTCTTGAAACTCTGGATTCTGACAGAGGGCCACGAGACTTCGACCAACGTGCAAAAATGGAGGCTCTAGACCCTTCCAGAGCCGAGATATCGAAGGTCAAAATTTTGACCAGAAAAAAAAACATAAGGGGTAACACTGTGGTTTTTTTTTTTTTTGGCCAAAATTTTGACCCCCTCCGATTTTCTTGAAACTCTGGATTCTGACAGAGGGCCACGAGACTTCGACCAACGCGCAAAAATGGAGGCTCTAGACCCTTCCAGAGCCGAGATATCGAAGGTCAAAATTTTGACCTGAAAAAAAAACATAAGGGGTAACACTGTGTTTTTTTTTTTTTTTGGCCGAAATTTTGACCCCCTCCGATTTTCTTGAAACTCTGGATTCTGACAGAGGGCCACGAGACTTCGACCAACGCGCAAAAATGGAGGCTCTAGACCCTTCCAGAGCCGAGATATCGAAAGTCAAAATTTTGACCAGAAAAAAAAACATAAGGGGTAACACTGTGTTTTTTTTTTTGGCCAAAATTTTGACCCCCTCCGATTTTCTTGAAACTCTGGATTCTAACAGAGGGCCACGAGACTTCGACCAACGCGCAAAAATGGAGGCTCTAGACCCTTCCAGAGCCGAGATATCGAAGGTCAAAATTTTGACCAGAAAAAAAAACATAAGGGGTAACACTGTGGTTTTTTTTTTTTGGCCAAAATTTTGACCCCCTCCAATTTTCTTGAAACTCTGGATTCTGACAGAGGGCCACGAGACTTCGACCAACGCGCAAAAATGGAGGCTCTAGACCCTTCCAGAGCCGAGATATCGAAGGTCAAAATTTTGACCAGAAAAAAAAACATAAGGGGTAACACTGTGTTTTTTTTTTTTTGGCCGAAATTTTGACCCCCTCCGATCTTCTTGAAACTCTGGATTCTGACAGAGGGCCACGAGACTTCGACCAACGTGCAAAAATGGAGGCTCTAGACCCTTCCAGAGCCGAGATATCGAAGGTCAAAATTTTGACCAGAAAAAAAAACATAAGGGGTAACACTGTGGTTTTTTTTTTTTTGGCCAAAATTTTGACCCCCTCCGATTTTCTTGAAACTCTGGATTCTGACAGAGGGCCACGAGACTTCGACCAACGTGCAAAAATGGAGGCTCTAGACCCTTCCAGAGCCGAGATATCGAAGGTCAAAATTTTGACCAGAAAAAAAAACATAAGGGGTAACACTGTGTTTTTTTTTTTTGGCCGAAATTTTGACCCCCTCCGATTTTCTTGAAACTCTGGATTCTGACAGAGGGCCACGAGACTTCGACCAACGCGCAAAAATGGAGGCTCTAGACCCTTCCAGAGCCGAGATATCGAAGGTCAAAATTTTGACCTGAAAAAAAAACATAAGGGGTAACACTGTGTTTTTTTTTTTTGGCCAAAATTTTGACCCCCTCCGATTTTCTTGAAACTCTGGATTCTGACAGAGGGCTACGAGACTTCGAAAAACGCGCAAAAATGGAGGCTCTAGACCCTTCCAGAGCCGAGATATCGAAGGTCAAAATTTTGACCAGAAAAAAAAACATAAGGGGTAACACTGTGTTTTTTTTTTTGGCCGAAATTTTGACCCCCTCCGATTTTCTTGAAACTCTGGATTCTGACAGAGGGCCACGAGACTTCGACCAACGCGCAAAAATGGAGGCTCTAGACCCTTCCAGAGCCGAGATATCGAAGGTCAAAATTTTGACCAGAAAAAAAAACATAAGGGGTAACACTGTGTTTTTTTTTTTTTGGCCGAAATTTTGACCCCCTCCGATTTTCTTGAAACTCTGGATTCTGACAGAGGGCCACGAGACTTCGACCAACGCGCAAAAATGGAGGCTCTAGACCCTTCCAGAGCCGAGATATCAAAAGTCAAAATTTTGACCAGAAAAAAAAACATAAGGGGTAACACTGTGGTTTTTTTTTTTTGGCCAAAATTTTGACCCCCTCCGATTTTCTTGAAACTCTGGATTCTGACAGAGGGCCACGAGACTTCGACCAACGCGCAAAAATGGAGGCTCTAGACCCTTCCAGAGCCGAGATATCGAAGGTCAAAATTTTGACCAGAAAAAAAAACATAAGGGGTAACACTGTGTTTTTTTTTTTTGGCCGAAATTTTGACCCCCTCCGATTTTCTTGAAACTCTGGATTCTGACAGAGGGCCACGAGACTTCGACCAACGCGCAAAAATGGAGGCTCTAGACCCTTCCAGAGCCGAGATATCGAAGGTCAAAATTTTGACCTGAAAAAAAAACATAAGGGGTAACACTGTGTTTTTTTTTTTGGCCAAAATTTTGACCCCCTCCGATTTTCTTGAAACTCTGGATTCTGACAGAGGGCTACGAGACTTCGAAAAACGCGCAAAAATGGAGGCTCTAGACCCTTCCAGAGCCGAGATATCGAAGGTCAAAATTTTGACCAGAAAAAAAAACATAAGGGGTAACACTGTGTTTTTTTTTTTGGCCGAAATTTTGACCCCCTCCGATTTTCTTGAAACTCTGGATTCTGACAGAGGGCCACGAGACTTCGACCAACGCGCAAAAATGGAGGCTCTAGACCCTTCCAGAGCCGAGATATCGAAGGTCAAAATTTTGACCTGAAAAAAAACATAAGGGGTAACACTGTGTTTTTTTTTTTGGCCGAAATTTTGACCCCCTCCGATTTTCTTGAAACTCTGGATTCTGACAGAGGGCCACGAGACTTCGACCAACGCGCAAAAATGGAGGCTCTAGACCCTTCCAGAGCCGAGATATCGAAGGTCAAAATTTTGACCAGAAAAAAAAACATAAGGGGTAACACTGTGTTTTTTTTTTTTGGCCGAAATTTTGACCCCCTCCGATTTTCTTGAAACTCTGGATTCTGACAGAGGGCCACGAGACTTCGACCAACGCGCAAAAATGGAGGCTCTAGACCCTTCCAGAGCCGAGATATCAAAAGTCAAAATTTTGACCAGAAAAAAAAACATAAGGGGTAACACTGTGGTTTTTTTTTTGGCCAAAATTTTGACCCCCTCCGATTTTCTTGAAACTCTGGATTCTGACAGAGGGCCACGAGACTTCGACCAACGCGCAAAAATGGAGGCTCTAGACCCTTCCAGAGCCGAGATATCGAAGGTCAAAATTTTGACCAGAAAAAAAAACATAAGGGGTAACACTGTGTTTTTTTTTGGCCGAAATTTTGACCCCCTCCGATTTTCTTGAAACTCTGGATTCTGACAGAGGGCCACGAGACTTCAACCAACGCGCAAAAATGGAGGCTCTAGACCCTTCCAGAGCCGAGATATCGAAAGTCAAAATTTTGACCAGAAAAAAAACCATAAGGGGTAACACTGTGTTTTTTTTTTTTGGCCAAAATTTTGACCCCCTCCGATTTTCTTGAAACTCTGGATTCTGACAGAGGGCCACGAGACTTCAACCAACGCGCAAAAATGGAGGCTCTAGACCCTTCCAGAGCCGAGATATCGAAAGTCAAAATTTTGACCAGAAAAAAAACCATAAGGGGTAACACTGTGTTTTTTTTTTTTGGCCAAAATTTTGACCCCCTCCGATTTTCTTGAAACTCTGGATTCTGACAGAGGGCCACGAGACTTCGACCAACGCGCAAAAATGGAGGCTCTAGACCCTTCCAGAGCTGAGATATCGAAGGTCAAAATTTTGACCTGAAAAAAAAACATAAGGGGTAACACTGTGTTTTTTTTTTTTGGCCGAAATTTTGACCCCCTCCGATTTTCTTGAAACTCTGGATTCTGACAGAGGGCCACGAGACTTCGACCAGCGCGCAAAAATGGAGGCTCTAGACCCTTCCAGAGCCGAGATATCGAAAGTCAAAATTTTGACCTGAAAAAAAAACATAAGGGGTAACACTGTGTTTTTTTTTTTGGCCAAAATTTTGACCCCCTCCGATTTTCTTGAAACTCTGGATCCTGACAGAGGGCCACGAGACTTCGACCAACGCGCAAAAATGGAGGCTCTAGACCCTTCCAGAGCCGAGATATCGAAGGTCAAAATTTTGACCAGAAAAAAAAACATAAGGGGTAACACTGTGTTTTTTTTTTTTGGCCGAAATTTTGACCCCCTCCGATTTTCTTGAAACTCTGGATTCTGACAGAGGGCCACGAGACTTCGACCAACGCGCAAAAATGGAGGCTCTAGACCCTTCCAGAGCCGAGATATCGAAGGTCAAAATTTTGACCTGAAAAAAAAACATAAGGGGTAACACTGTGTTTTTTTTTTTTTTGGCCGAAATTTTGACCCCCTCCGATTTTCTTGAAACTCTGGATTCTGACAGAGGGCCACGAGACTTCGACCAACGCGCAAAAATGGAGGCTCTAGACCCTTCCAGAGCCGAGATATCGAAAGTCAAAATTTTGACCAGAAAAAAAAACATAAGGGGTAACACTGTGTTTTTTTTTTTGGCCAAAATTTTGACCCCCTCCGATTTTCTTGAAACTCTGGATTCTAACAGAGGGCCACGAGACTTCGACCAACGCGCAAAAATGGAGGCTCTAGACCCTTCCAGAGCCGAGATATCGAAGGTCAAAATTTTGACCAGAAAAAAAAACATAAGGGGTAACACTGTGGTTTTTTTTTTTTGGCCAAAATTTTGACCCCCTCCAATTTTCTTGAAACTCTGGATTCTGACAGAGGGCCACGAGACTTCGACCAACGCGCAAAAATGGAGGCTCTAGACCCTTCCAGAGCCGAGATATCGAAGGTCAAAATTTTGACCAGAAAAAAAAACATAAGGGGTAACACTGTGTTTTTTTTTTTTGGCCGAAATTTTGACCCCCTCCGATTTTCTTGAAACTCTGGATTCTGACAGAGGGCCACGAGACTTCGACCAACGTGCAAAAATGGAGGCTCTAGACCCTTCCAGAGCCGAGATATCGAAGGTCAAAATTTTGACCAGAAAAAAAAACATAAGGGGTAACACTGTGGTTTTTTTTTTTTTGGCCAAAATTTTGACCCCCTCCGATTTTCTTGAAACTCTGGATTCTGACAGAGGGCCACGAGACTTCGACCAACGCGCAAAAATGGAGGCTCTAGACCCTTCCAGAGCCGAGATATCGAAGGTCAAAATTTTGACCTGAAAAAAAAACATAAGGGGTAACACTGTGTTTTTTTTTTTTGGCCAAAATTTTGACCCCCTCCGATTTTCTTGAAACTCTGGATTCTGACAGAGGGCTACGAGACTTCGAAAAACGCGCAAAAATGGAGGCTCTAGACCCTTCCAGAGCCGAGATATCGAAGGTCAAAATTTTGACCAGAAAAAAAAACATAAGGGGTAACACTGTGTTTTTTTTTTGGCCGAAATTTTGACCCCCTCCGATTTTCTTGAAACTCTGGATTCTGACAGAGGGCCACGAGACTTCGACCAACGCGCAAAAATGGAGGCTCTAGACCCTTCCAGAGCCGAGATATCGAAGGTCAAAATTTTGACCTGAAAAAAAACATAAGGGGTAACACTGTGTTTTTTTTTTTGGCCGAAATTTTGACCCCCTCCGATTTTCTTGAAACTCTGGATTCTGACAGAGGGCCACGAGACTTCGACCAACGCGCAAAAATGGAGGCTCTAGACCCTTCCAGAGCCGAGATATCAAAAGTCAAAATTTTGACCAGAAAAAAAAACATAAGGGGTAACACTGTGGTTTTTTTTTTTGGCCAAAATTTTGACCCCCTCCGATTTTCTTGAAACTCTGGATTCTGACAGAGGGCCACGAGACTTCGACCAACGCGCAAAAATGGAGGCTCTAGACCCTTCCAGAGCCGAGATATCGAAGGTCAAAATTTTGACCAGAAAAAAAAAACATAAGGGGTAACACTGTGGTTTTTTTTTGGCCGAAATTTTGACCCCCTCCGATTTTCTTGAAACTCTGGATTCTGACAGAGGGCCACGAGACTTCAACCAACGCGCAAAAATGGAGGCTCTAGACCCTTCCAGAGCCGAGATATCGAAGGTCAAAATTTTGACCAGAAAAAAAAAACATAAGGGGTAACACTGTGGTTTTTTTTTGGCCGAAATTTTGACCCCCTCCGATTTTCTTGAAACTCTGGATTCTGACAGAGGGCCACGAGACTTCAACCAACGCGCAAAAATGGAGGCTCTAGACCCTTCCAGAGCCGAGATATCGAAGGTCAAAATTTTGACCAGAAAAAAAAAACATAAGGGGTAACACTGTGTTTTTTTTTTTTGGCCAAAATTTTGACCCCCTCCGATTTTCTTGAAACTCTGGATTCTGACAGAGGGCCACGAGACTTCGACCAACGCGCAAAAATGGAGGCTCTAGACCCTTCCAGAGCTGAGATATCGAAGGTCAAAATTTTGACCTGAAAAAAAAACATAAGGGGTAACACTGTGTTTTTTTTTTTTGGCCGAAATTTTGACCCCCTCCGATTTTCTTGAAACTCTGGATTCTGACAGAGGGCCACGAGACTTCGACCAGCGCGCAAAAATGGAGGCTCTAGACCCTTCCAGAGCCGAGATATCGAAAGTCAAAATTTTGACCTGAAAAAAAAACATAAGGGGTAACACTGTGTTTTTTTTTTTGGCCAAAATTTTGACCCCCTCCGATTTTCTTGAAACTCTGGATCCTGACAGAGGGCCACGAGACTTCGACCAACGTGCAAAAATGGAGGCTCTAGACCCTTCCAGAGCCGAGATATCGAAGGTCAAAATTTTGACCAGAAAAAAAAACATAAGGGGTAACACTGTGTTTTTTTTTTTTTGGCCAAAATTTTGACCCCCTCCGATTTTCTTGAAACTCTGGATTCTGACAGAGGGCCACGAGACTTCGACCAACGCGCAAAAATGGAGGCTCTAGACCCTTCCAGAGCCGAGATATCGAAGGTCAAAATTTTGACCAGAAAAAAAAACATAAGGGGTAACACTGTGTTTTTTTTTTTTGGCCGAAATTTTGACCCCCTCCGATTTTCTTGAAACTCTGGATTCTGACAGAGGGCCACGAGACTTCGACCAACGCGCAAAAATGGAGGCTCTAGACCCTTCCAGAGCCGAGATATCGAAGGTCAAAATTTTGACCAGAAAAAAAAAACATAAGGGGTAACACTGTGTTTTTTTTTTTTTTGGCCAAAATTTTGACCCCCTCCGATTTTCTTGAAACTCTGGATTCTGACAGAGGGCCACGAGACTTCGACCAACGCACAAAAATGGAGGCTCTAGACCCTTCCAGAGCCGAGATATCGAAGGTCAAAATTTTGACCAGAAAAAAAAAACATAAGGGGTAACACTGTGTTTTTTTTTTTTTTGGCCAAAATTTTGACCCCCTCCGATTTTCTTGAAACTCTGGATTCTGACAGAGGGCCACGAGACTTCGACCAGCGCGCAAAAATGGAGGCTCTAGACCCTTCCAGAGCCGAGATATCGAAGGTCAAAATTTTGACCTGAAAAAAAACCATAAGGGGTAACACTGTGTTTTTTTTTTTTTGGCCGAAATTTTGACCCCCTCCGATTTTCTTGAAACTCTGGATTCTGACAGAGGGCCACGAGACTTCGACCAACGCGCAAAAATGGAGGCTCTAGACCCTTCCAGAGCCGAGATATCGAAGGTCAAAATTTTGACCTGAAAAAAAAACATAAGGGGTAACACTGTGTTTTTTTTTTTTTGGCTGAAATTTTGACCCCCTCCGATTTTCTTGAAACTCTGGATTCTGACAGAGGGCCACGAGACTTCGACCAACGCGCAAAAATGGAGGCTCTAGACCCTTCCAGAGCCGAGATATCGAAAGTCAAAATTTTGACCAGAAAAAAAAACATAAGGGGTAACACTGTGTTTTTTTTTTTGGCCAAAATTTTGACCCCCTCCGATTTTCTTGAAACTCTGGATTCTAACAGAGGGCCACGAGACTTCGACCAACGCGCAAAAATGGAGGCTCTAGACCCTTCCAGAGCCGAGATATCGAAGGTCAAAATTTTGACCAGAAAAAAAAACATAAGGGGTAACACTGTGGTTTTTTTTTTTTTGGCCAAAATTTTGACCCCCTCCAATTTTCTTGAAACTCTGGATTCTGACAGAGGGCCACGAGACTTCGACCAACGCGCAAAAATGGAGGCTCTAGACCCTTCCAGAGCCGAGATATCGAAGGTCAAAATTTTGACCAGAAAAAAAAACATAAGGGGTAACACTGTGGGTTTTTTTTTTTGGCCAAAATTTTGACCCCCTCCGATTTTCTTGAAACTCTGGATTCTGACAGAGGGCCACGAGACTTCGACCAACGCGCAAAAATGGAGGCTCTAGACCCTTCCAGAGCCGAGATATCGAAAGTCAAAATTTTGACCAGAAAAAAAAACATAAGGGGTAACACTGTGTTTTTTTTTTTGGCTAAAATTTTGACCCCCTCCGATTTTCTTGAAACTCTGGATTCTAACAGAGGGCCACGAGACTTCGACCAACGCGCAAAAATGGAGGCTCTAGACCCTTCCAGAGCCGAGATATCGAAGGTCAAAATTTTGACCAGAAAAAAAAACATAAGGGGTAACACTGTGGTTTTTTTTTTTGGCCAAAATTTTGACCCCCTCCAATTTTCTTGAAACTCTGGATTCTGACAGAGGGCCACGAGACTTCGACCAACGCGCAAAAATGGAGGCTCTAGACCCTTCCAGAGCCGAGATATCGAAGGTCAAAATTTTGACCAGAAAAAAAAACATAAGGGGTAACACTGTGGTTTTTTTTTTTTGGCCAAAATTTTGACCCCCTCCGATTTTCTTGAAACTCTGGATTCTGACAGAGGGCCACGAGACTTCGACCAACGCGCAAAAATGGAGGCTCTAGACCCTTCCAGAGCCGAGATATCGAAGGTCAAAATTTTGACCAGAAAAAAAAACATAAGGGGTAACACTGTGTTTTTTTTTTTTGGCCGAAATTTTGACCCCCTCCGATTTTCTTGAAACTCTGGATTCTGACAGAGGGCCACGAGACTTCGACCAACGCGCAAAAATGGAGGCTATAGACCCTTCCAGAGCCGAGATATCGAAGGTCAAAATTTTGACCAGAAAAAAAAACATAAGGGGTAACACTGTGTTTTTTTTTTTTTGGCCGAAATTTTGACCCCCTCCGATTTTCTTGAAACTCTGGATTCTGACAGAGGGCCACGAGACTTCGACCAACGCGCAAAAATGGAGGCTCTAGACCCTTCCAGAGCCGAGATATCGAAGGTCAAAATTTTGACCAGAAAAAAAAACATAAGGGGTAACACTGTGTTTTTTTTTTTTGGCCAAAATTTTGACCCCTCCGATTTTCTTGAAACTCTGGATTCTGACAGAGGGCCACGAGACTTCGACCAACGCGCAAAAATGGAGGCTCTAGACCCTTCCAGAGCCGAGATATCGAAGGTCAAAATTTTGACCAGAAAAAAAAACATAAGGGGTAACACTGTGGTTTTTTTTTTTTTGGCCAAAATTTTGACCCCCTCCGATTTTCTTGAAACTCTGGATTCTGACAGAGGGCCACGAGACTTCGACCAACGCGCAAAAATGGAGGCTCTAGACCCTTCCAGAGCCGAGATATCAAAAGTCAAAATTTTGACCAGAAAAAAAAACATAAGGGGTAACACTGTGTTTTTTTTTTTTGGCCAAAATTTTGACCCCCTCCGATTTTCTTGAAACTCTGGATTCTGACAGAGGGCCACGAGACTTCGACCAACGCGCAAAAATGGAGGCTCTAGACCCTTCCAGAGCCGAGATATCGAAGGTCAAAATTTTGACCTGAAAAAAAAACATAAGGGGTAACACTGTGTTTTTTTTTTTGGCCAAAATTTTGACCCCCTCCGATTTTCTTGAAACTCTGGATTCTGACAGAGGGCCACGAGACTTCGACCAACGCGCAAAAATGGAGGCTCTAGACCCTTCCAGAGCCGAGATATCGAAGGTCAAAATTTTGACCAGAAAAAAAAACATAAGGGGTAACACTGTGTTTTTTTTTTTTTTGGCCGAAATTTTGACCCCCTCCGATTTTCTTGAAACTCTGGATTCTGACAGAGGGCCACGAGACTTCGACCAATGCGCAAAAATGGAGGCTCTAGACCCTTCCAGAGCCGAGATATCGAAGGTCAAAATTTTGACCAGAAAAAAAAACATAAGGGGTAACACTGTGTTTTTTTTTTTTTGGCCGAAATTTTGACCCCCTCCGATTTTCTTGAAACTCTGGATTCTGACAGAGGGCCACGAGACTTCGACCAACGCGCAAAAATGGAGGCTCTAGACCCTTCCAGAGCCGAGATATCGAAGGTCAAAATTTTGACCAGAAAAAAAAACATAAGGGGTAACACTGTGTTTTTTTTTTTTTTGGCCGAAATTTTGACCCCCTCCGATTTTCTTGAAACTCTGGATTCTGACAGAGGGCCACGAGACTTCGACCAACGCGCAAAAATGGAGGCTCTAGACCCTTCCAGAGCCGAGATATCGAAGGTCAAAATTTTGACCTGAAAAAAAAACATAAGGGGTAACACTGTGTTTTTTTTTTTTGGCCAAAATTTTGACACCCTCCGATTTTCTTGAAACTCTGGATTCTGACAGAGGGCCACGAGACTTCGACCAACGCGCAAAAATGTAGGCTCTAGACCCTTCCAGAGCCGAGATATCGAAGGTCAAAATTTTGACCAGAAAAAAAAACATAAGGGGTAACACTGTGTTTTTTTTTTTTTGGCCGAAATTTTGACCCCCTCCGATTTTCTTGAAACTCTGGATTCTGACAGAGGGCCACGAGACTTCGACCAACGCGCAAAAATGGAGGCTCTAGACCCTTCCAGAGCCGAGATATCGAAGGTCAAAATTTTGACCAGAAAAAAAAACATAAGGGGTAACACTGTGTTTTTTTTTTTTTTGGCCGAAATTTTGACCCCCTCCGATTTTCTTGAAACTCTGGATTCTGACAGAGGGCCACGAGACTTCGACCAACGCGCAAAAATGGAGGCTCTAGACCCTTCCAGAGCCGAGATATCGAAGGTCAAAATTTTGACCTGAAAAAAAAACATAAGGGGTAACACTGTGTTTTTTTTTTTTTGGCCGAAATTTTGACCCCCTCCGATTTTCTTGAAACTCTGGATTCTGACAGAAGGCCACGAGACTTCGACCAACGCGCAAAAATGGAGGCTCTAGACCCTTCCAGAGCCGAGATATCAAAAGTCAAAATTTTGACCAGAAAAAAAAACATAAGGGGTAACACTGTGTTTTTTTTTTTTTGGCCGAAATTTTGACCCCCTCCGATTTTCTTGAAACTCTGGATTCTGACAGAGGGCCACGAGACTTCGACCAACGCGCAAAAATGGAGGCTCTAGACCCTTCCAGAGCCGAGATATCGAAGGTCAAAATTTTGACCAGAAAAAAAAACATAAGGGGTAACACTGTGTTTTTTTTTTTTGGCCGAAATTTTGACCCCCTCCGATTTTCTTGAAACTCTGGATTCTGACAGAGGGCCACGAGACTTCGACCAACGCGCAAAAATGGAGGCTCTAGACCCTTCCAGAGCCGAGATATCGAAGGTCAAAATTTTGACCTGAAAAAAAAACATAAGGGGTAACACTGTGTTTTTTTTTTTTGGCCAAAATTTTGACCCCCTCCGATTTTCTTGAAACTCTGGATTCTGACAGAGGGCCACGAGACTTCGACCAACGCGCAAAAATGGAGGCTCTAGACCCTTCCAGAGCCGAGATATCGAAGGTCAAAATTTTGACCAGAAAAAAAAACATAAGGGGTAACACTGTGTTTTTTTTTTTTTTGGCCGAAATTTTGACCCCCTCCGATTTTCTTGAAACTCTGGATTCTGACAGAGGGCCACGAGACTTCGACCAACGCGCAAAAATGGAGGCTCTAGACCCTTCCAGAGCCGAGATATCGAAGGTCAAAATTTTGACCTGAAAAAAAAAAACATAAGGGGTAACACTGTGTTTTTTTTTTTTGGCCAAAATTTTGACCCCCTCCGATTTTCTTGAAACTCTGGATTCTGACAGAGGGCCACGAGACTTCGACCAACGCGCAAAAATGGAGGCTCTAGACCCTTCCAGAGCCGAGATATCGAAGGTCAAAATTTTGACCAGAAAAAAAAACATAAGGGGTAACACTGTATTTTTTTTTTTTTTGGCCGAAATTTTGACCCCCTCCGATTTTCTTGAAACTCTGGATTCTGACAGAGGGCCACGAGACTTCGACCAACGCGCAAAAATGGAGGCTCTAGACCCTTCCAGAGCCGAGATATCGAAGGTCAAAATTTTGACCAGAAAAAAAAACATAAGGGGTAACACTGTGTTTTTTTTTTTTTGGCCGAAATTTTGACCCCCTCCGATTTTCTTGAAACTCTGGATTCTGACAGAGGGCCACGAGACTTCGACCAACGCGCAAAAATGGAGGCTCTAGACCCTTCCAGAGCCGAGATATCGAAGGTCAAAATTTTGACCAGAAAAAAAAACATAAGGGGTAACACTGTGTTTTTTTTTTTTGGCCGAAATTTTGACCCCCTCCGATTTTCTTGAAACTCTGGATTCTGACAGAGGGCCACGAGACTTCGACCAACGCGCAAAAATGGAGGCTCTAGACCCTTCCAGAGCCGAGATATCGAAGGTCAAAATTTTGACCTGAAAAAAAAACATAAGGGGTAACACTGTGTTTTTTTTTTTTGGCCAAAATTTTGACCCCTCCGATTTTCTTGAAACTCTGGATTCTGACAGAGGGCCACGAGACTTCGACCAACGCGCAAAAATGGAGGCTCTAGACCCTTCCAGAGCCGAGATATCGAAGGTCAAAATTTTGACCAGAAAAAAAAACATAAGGGGTAACACTGTGGTTTTTTTTTTTTGGCCAAAATTTTGACCCCCTCCGATTTTCTTGAAACTCTGGATTCTGACAGAGGGCCACGAGACTTCGACCAACGCGCAAAAATGGAGGCTCTAGACCCTTCCAGAGCCGAGATATCAAAAGTCAAAATTTTGACCAGAAAAAAAACATAAGGGGTAACACTGTGTTTTTTTTTTTTGGCCAAAATTTTGACCCCCTTCGATTTTCTTGAAACTCTGGATTCTGACAGAGGGCCACGAGACTTCGACCAACGCGCAAAAATGGAGGCTCTAGACCCTTCCAGAGCCGAGATATCGAAGGTCAAAATTTTGACCAGAAAAAAAAACATAAGGGGTAACACTGTGTTTTTTTTTTTTGGCCGAAATTTTGACCCCCTCCGATTTTCTTGAAACTCTGGATTCTGACAGAGGGCCACGAGACATCGACCAACGCGCAAAAATGGAGGCTCTAGACCCTTCCAGAGCCGAGATATCGAAGGTCAAAATTTTGACCTGAAAAAAAAACATAAGGGGTAACACTGTGTTTTTTTTTTTTTGGCCAAAATTTTGACCCCCTCCGATTTTCTTGAAACTCTGGATTCTGACAGAGGGCCACGAGACTTCGACCAACGCGCAAAAATGGAGGCTCTAGACCCTTCCAGAGCCGAGATATCGAAGGTCAAAATTTTGACCAGAAAAAAAAACATAAGGGGTAACACTGTGTTTTTTTTTTTTGGCCAAAATTTTGACCCCCTCCGATTTTCTTGAAACTCTGGATTCTGACAGAGGGCCACGAGACTTCGACCAACGCGCAAAAATGGAGGCTCTAGACCCTTCCAGAGCCGAGATATCGAAGGTCAAAATTTTGACCAGAAAAAAAAACATAAGGGGTAACACTGTGTTTTTTTTTTTTTGGCCGAAATTTTGACCCCCTCCGATTTTCTTGAAACTCTGGATTCTGACAGAGGGCCACGAGACTTCGACCAACGCGCAAAAATGGAGGCTCTAGACCCTTCCAGAGCCGAGATATCGAAGGTCAAAATTTTGACCTGAAAAAAAAACATAAGGGGTAACACTGTGTTTTTTTTTTTTGGCCAAAATTTTGACCCCCTCCGATTTTCTTGAAACTCTGGATTCTGACAGAGGGCCACGAGACTTCGACCAACGCGCAAAAATGGAGGCTCTAGACCCTTCCAGAGCCGAGATATCGAAGGTCAAAATTTTGACCAGAAAAAAAAACATAAGGGGTAACACTGTGTTTTTTTTTTTTTGGCCGAAATTTTGACCCCCTCCGATTTTCTTGAAACTCTGGATTCTGACAGAGGGCCACGAGACTTCGACCAATGCGCAAAAATGGAGGCTCTAGACCCTTCCAGAGCCGAGATATCGAAGGTCAAAATTTTGACCAGAAAAAAAAACATAAGGGGTAACACTGTGTTTTTTTTTTTGGCCGAAATTTTGACCCCCTCCGATTTTCTTGAAACTCTGGATTCTGACAGAGGGCCACGAGACTTCGACCAACGCGCAAAAATGGAGGCTCTAGACCCTTCCAGAGCCGAGATATCGAAGGTCAAAATTTTGACCAGAAAAAAAAACATAAGGGGTAACACTGTGTTTTTTTTTTTTGGCCGAAATTTTGACCCCCTCCGATTTTCTTGAAACTCTGGATTCTGACAGAGGGCCACGAGACTTCGACCAACGCGCAAAAATGGAGGCTCTAGACCCTTCCAGAGCCGAGATATCGAAGGTCAAAATTTTGACCAGAAAAAAAAACATAAGGGGTAACACTGTGTTTTTTTTTTTTGGCCGAAATTTTGACCCCCTCCGATTTTCTTGAAACTCTGGATTCTGACAGAGGGCCACGAGACTTCGACCAACGCGCAAAAATGGAGGCTCTAGACCCTTCCAGAGCCGAGATATCGAAGGTCAAAATTTTGACCAGAAAAAAAAACATAAGGGGTAACACTGTGTTTTTTTTTTTTTGGCCGAAATTTTGACCCCCTCCGATTTTCTTGAAACTCTGGATTCTGACAGAGGGCCACGAGACTTCGACCAACGCGCAAAAATGGAGGCTCTAGACCCTTCCAGAGCCGAGATATCGAAGGTCAAAATTTTGACCAGAAAAAAAAACATAAGGGGTAACACTGTGTTTTTTTTTTTTTGGCCAAAATTTTGACACCCTCCGATTTTCTTGAAACTCTGGATTCTGACAGAGGGCCACGAGACTTCGACCAACGCGCAAAAATGTAGGCTCTAGACCCTTCCAGAGCCGAGATATCGAAGGTCAAAATTTTGACCAGAAAAAAAAACATAAGGGGTAACACTGTGGTTTTTTTTTTTTGGCCGAAATTTTGACCCCCTCCGATTTTCTTGAAACTCTGGATTCTGACAGAGGGCCACGAGACTTCGACCAACGCGCAAAAATGGAGGCTCTAGACCCTTCCAGAGCCGAGATATCGAAGGTCAAAATTTTGACCTGAAAAAAAAACATAAGGGGTAACACTGTGTTTTTTTTTGGCCAAAATTTTGACCCCCTCCGATTTTCTTGAAACTCTGGATTCTGACAGAGGGCCACGAGACTTCGACCAACGCGCAAAAATGGAGGCTCTAGACCCTTCCAGAGCCGAGATATCGAAGGTCAAAATTTTGACCAGAAAAAAAAACATAAGGGGTAACACTGTGTTTTTTTTTTTTTTGGCCGAAATTTTGACCCCCTCCGATTTTCTTGAAACTCTGGATTCTGACAGAGGGCCACGAGACTTCGACCAACGCGCAAAAATGGAGGCTCTAGACCCTTCCAGAGCCGAGATATCGAAGGTCAAAATTTTGACCTGAAAAAAAAAACATAAGGGGTAACACTGTGGTTTTTTTTTTTGGCCAAAATTTTGACCCCCTCCGATTTTCTTGAAACTCTGGATTCTGACAGAGGGCCACGAGACTTCGACCAACGCGCAAAAATGGAGGCTCTAGACCCTTCCAGAGCCGAGATATCAAAAGTCAAAATTTTGACCAGAAAAAAAAACATAAGGGGTAACACTGTGTTTTTTTTTTTTGGCCGAAATTTTGACCCCCTCCGATTTTCTTGAAACTCTGGATTCTGACAGAAGGCCACGAGACTTCGACCAACGCGCAAAAATGGAGGCTCTAGACCCTTCCAGAGCCGAGATATCAAAAGTCAAAATTTTGACCAGAAAAAAAAACACAAGGGGTAACACTGTGTTTTTTTTTTTTGGCCGAAATTTTGACCCCCTCCGATTTTCTTGAAACTCTGGATTCTGACAGAGGGCCACGAGACTTCGACCAACGCGCAAAAATGGAGGCTCTAGACCCTTCCAGAGCCGAGATATCGAAGGTCAAAATTTTGACCAGAAAAAAAAACATAAGGGGTAACACTGTGTTTTTTTTTTTTTGGCCAAAATTTTGACCCCCTCCGATTTTCTTGAAACTCTGGATTCTGACAGAGGGCCACGAGACTTCGACCAACGCGCAAAAATGGAGGCTCTAGACCCTTCCAGAGCCGAGATATCGAAGGTCAAAATTTTGACCAGAAAAAAAAACATAAGGGGTAACACTGTGTTTTTTTTTTTTTGGCCGAAATTTTGACCCCCTCCGATTTTCTTGAAACTCTGGATTCTGACAGAGGGCCACGAGACTTCGACCAACGCGCAAAAATGGAGGCTCTAGACCCTTCCAGAGCCGAGATATCGAAGGTCAAAATTTTGACCTGAAAAAAAAACATAAGGGGTAACACTGTGTTTTTTTTTTTTGGCCAAAATTTTGACCCCCTCCGATTTTCTTGAAACTCTGGATTCTGACAGAGGGCCACGAGACTTCGACCAACGCGCAAAAATGGAGGCTCTAGACCCTTCCAGAGCCGAGATATCGAAGGTCAAAATTTTGACCAGAAAAAAAAACATAAGGGGTAACACTGTGTTTTTTTTTTTTTGGCCGAAATTTTGACCCCCTCCGATTTTCTTGAAACTCTGGATTCTGACAGAGGGCCACGAGACTTCGACCAACGCGCAAAAATGGAGGCTCTAGACCCTTCCAGAGCCGAGATATCGAAGGTCAAAATTTTGACCAGAAAAAAAAAACATAAGGGGTAACACTGTATTTTTTTTTTTTTTGGCCGAAATTTTGACCCCCTCCGATTTTCTTGAAACTCTGGATTCTGACAGAGGGCCACGAGACTTCGACCAACGCGCAAAAATGGAGGCTCTAGACCCTTCCAGAGCCGAGATATCGAAGGTCAAAATTTTGACCAGAAAAAAAAACATAAGGGGTAACACTGTGTTTTTTTTTTTTTTGGCCGAAATTTTGACCCCCTCCGATTTTCTTGAAACTCTGGATTCTGACAGAGGGCCACGAGACTTCGACCAACGCGCAAAAATGGAGGCTCTAGACCCTTCCAGAGCCGAGATATCGAAGGTCAAAATTTTGACCAGAAAAAAAAACATAAGGGGTAACACTGTGTTTTTTTTTTTTTGGCCGAAATTTTGACCCCCTCCGATTTTCTTGAAACTCTGGATTCTGACAGAGGGCCACGAGACTTCGACCAACGCGCAAAAATGGAGGCTCTAGACCCTTCCAGAGCCGAGATATCGAAGGTCAAAATTTTGACCTGAAAAAAAAACATAAGGGGTAACACTGTGTTTTTTTTTTTTGGCCAAAATTTTGACCCCCTCCGATTTTCTTGAAACTCTGGATTCTGACAGAGGGCCACGAGACTTCGACCAACGCGCAAAAATGGAGGCTCTAGACCCTTCCAGAGCCGAGATATCGAAGGTCAAAATTTTGACCAGAAAAAAAAACATAAGGGATAACACTGTTTTTTTTTTTTTTGGCCGAAATTTTGACCCCCTCCGATTTTCTTGAAACTCTGGATTCTGACAGAGGGCCACGAGACTTCGACCAACGCGCAAAAATGGAGGCTCTAGACCCTTCCAGAGCCGAGATATCGAAGGTCAAAATTTTGACCAGAAAAAAAAACATAAGGGGTAACACTGTGTTTTTTTTTTTTGGCCGAAATTTTGACCCCCTCCGATTTTCTTGAAACTCTGGATTCTGACAGAGGGCCACGAGACTTCGACCAACGCGCAAAAATGGAGGCTCTAGACCCTTCCAGAGCCGAGATATCGAAGGTCAAAATTTTGACCAGAAAAAAAAACATAAGGGGTAACACTGTGTTTTTTTTTTTTTGGCCGAAATTTTGACCCCCTCCGATTTTCTTGAAACTCTGGATTCTGACAGAGGGCCACGAGACTTCGACCAACGCGCAAAAATGGAGGCTCTAGACCCTTCCAGAGCCGAGATATCGAAGGTCAAAATTTTGACCTGAAAAAAAAACATAAGGGGTAACACTGTGTTTTTTTTTTTTGGCCAAAATTTTGACCCCCTCCGATTTTCTTGAAACTCTGGATTCTGACAGAGGGCCACGAGACTTCGACCAACGCGCAAAAATGGAGGCTCTAGACCCTTCCAGAGCCGAGGTATCAAAAGTCAAAATTTTGACCAGAAAAAAAAACATAAGGGGTAACACTGTGTTTTTTTTTTTTTTGGCCGAAATTTTGACCCCCTCCGATTTTCTTGAAACTCTGGATTCTGACAGAAGGCCACGAGACTTCGACCAACGCGCAAAAATGGAGGCTCTAGACCCTTCCAGAGCCGAGATATCAAAAGTCAAAATTTTGACCAGAAAAAAAAAACATAAGGGGTAACACTGTGTTTTTTTTTTTTTTGGCCGAAATTTTGACCCCCTCCGATTTTCTTGAAACTCTGGATTCTGACAGAGGGCCACGAGACTTCGACCAACGCGCAAAAATGGAGGCTCTAGACCCTTCCAGAGCCGAGATATCGAAGGTCAAAATTTTGACCAGAAAAAAAAACATAAGGGGTAACACTGTGTTTTTTTTTTTTTTGGCCAAAATTTTGACCCCCTCCGATTTTCTTGAAACTCTGGATTCTGACAGAGGGCCACGAGACTTCGACCAACGCGCAAAAATGGAGGCTCTAGACCCTTCCAGAGCCGAGATATCGAAGGTCAAAATTTTGACCAGAAAAAAAAACATAAGGGGTAACACTGTGTTTTTTTTTTTTTGGCCGAAATTTTGACCCCCTCCGATTTTCTTGAAACTCTGGATTCTGACAGAGGGCCACGAGACTTCGACCAACGCGCAAAAATGGAGGCTCTAGACCCTTCCAGAGCCGAGATATCGAAGGTCAAAATTTTGACCAGAAAAAAAAACATAAGGGGTAACACTGTGTTTTTTTTTTTTTGGCCGAAATTTTGACCCCCTCCGATTTTCTTGAAACTCTGGATTCTGACAGAGGGCCACGAGACTTCGACCAACGCGCAAAAATGGAGGCTCTAGACCCTTCCAGAGCCGAGATATCGAAGGTCAAAATTTTGACCAGAAAAAAAAACATAAGGGGTAACACTGTGTTTTTTTTTTTTGGCCGAAATTTTGACCCCCTCCGATTTTCTTGAAACTCTGGATTCTGACAGAGGGCCACGAGACTTCGACCAACGCGCAAAAATGGAGGCTCTAGACCCTTCCAGAGCCGAGATATCGAAGGTCAAAATTTTGACCTGAAAAAAAAACATAAGGGGTAACACTGTGTTTTTTTTTTTTGGCCAAAATTTTGACCCCTCCGATTTTCTTGAAACTCTGGATTCTGACAGAGGGCCACGAGACTTCGACCAACGCGCAAAAATGGAGGCTCTAGACCCTTCCAGAGCCGAGATATCGAAGGTCAAAATTTTGACCAGAAAAAAAAACATAAGGGGTAACACTGTGGTTTTTTTTTTTTTTTGGCCAAAATTTTGACCCCCTCCGATTTTCTTGAAACTCTGGATTCTGACAGAGGGCCACGAGACTTCGACCAACGCGCAAAAATGGAGGCTCTAGACCCTTCCAGAGCCGAGATATCAAAAGTCAAAATTTTGACCAGAAAAAAAAACATAAGGGGTAACACTGTGTTTTTTTTTTTGGCCAAAATTTTGACCCCCTTCGATTTTCTTGAAACTCTGGATTCTGACAGAGGGCCACGAGACTTCGACCAACGCGCAAAAATGGAGGCTCTAGACCCTTCCAGAGCCGAGATATCGAAGGTCAAAATTTTGACCAGAAAAAAAAACATAAGGGGTAACACTGTGTTTTTTTTTTTTGGCCGAAATTTTGACCCCCTCCGATTTTCTTGAAACTCTGGATTCTGACAGAGGGCCACGAGACTTCGACCAACGCGCAAAAATGGAGGCTCTAGACCCTTCCAGAGCCGAGATATCGAAGGTCAAAATTTTGACCTGAAAAAAAAAACATAAGGGGTAACACTGTGTTTTTTTTTTTTTGGCCAAAATTTTGACCCCCTCCGATTTTCTTGAAACTCTGGATTCTGACAGAGGGCCACGAGACTTCGACCAACGCGCAAAAATGGAGGCTCTAGACCCTTCCAGAGCCGAGATATCGAAGGTCAAAATTTTGACCTGAAAAAAAAACATAAGGGGTAACACTGTGTTTTTTTTTTTGGCCAAAATTTTGACCCCCTCCGATTTTCTTGAAACTCTGGATTCTGACAGAGGGCCACGAGACTTCGACCAACGCGCAAAAATGGAGGCTCTAGACCCTTCCAGAGCCGAGATATCGAAGGTCAAAATTTTGACCTGAAAAAAAAACATAAGGGGTAACACTGTGTTTTTTTTTTTTGGCCAAAATTTTGACCCCCTCCGATTTTCTTGAAACTCTGGATTCTGACAGAGGGCCATGAGACTTCGACCAACGCGCAAAAATGGAGGCTCTAGACCCTTCCAGAGCCGAGATATCGAAGGTCAAAATTTTGACCAGAAAAAAAAACATAAGGGGTAACACTGTGTTTTTTTTTTTTTGGCCGAAATTTTGACCCCCTCCGATTTTCTTGAAACTCTGGATTCTGACAGAGGGCCACGAGACTTTGACCAATGCGCAAAAATGGAGGCTCTAGACCCTTCCAGAGCCGAGATATCGAAGGTCAAAATTTTGACCAGAAAAAAAAACATAAGGGGTAACACTGTGTTTTTTTTTTTTTGGCCGAAATTTTGACCCCCTCCGATTTTCTTGAAACTCTGGATTCTGACAGAGGGCCACGAGACTTCGACCAACGCGCAAAAATGGAGGCTCTAGACCCTTCCAGAGCCGAGATATCGAAGGTCAAAATTTTGACCTGAAAAAAAAACATAAGGGGTAACACTGTGTTTTTTTTTTTTGGCCAAAATTTTGACCCCCTCCGATTTTCTTGAAACTCTGGATTCTGACAGAGGGCCACGAGACTTCGACCAACGCGCAAAAATGGAGGCTCTAGACCCTTCCAGAGCCGAGATATCGAAGGTCAAAATTTTGACCAGAAAAAAAAACATAAGGGGTAACACTGTTTTTTTTTTTTGGCCGAAATTTTGACCCCCTCCGATTTTCTTGAAACTCTGGATTCTGACAGAAGGCCACGAGACTTCGACCAACGCGCAAAAATGGAGGCTCTAGACCCTTCCAGAGCCGAGATATCAAAAGTCAAAATTTTGACCAGAAAAAAAAACATAAGGGGTAACACTGTGTTTTTTTTTTTTTGGCCGAAATTTTGACCCCCTCCGATTTTCTTGAAACTCTGGATTCTGACAGAGGGCCACGAGACTTCGACCAACGCGCAAAAATGGAGGCTCTAGACCCTTCCAGAGCCGAGATATCGAAGGTCAAAATTTTGACCAGAAAAAAAAACATAAGGGGTAACACTGTGTTTTTTTTTTTTTGGCCGAAATTTTGACCCCCTCCGATTTTCTTGAAACTCTGGATTCTGACAGAGGGCCACGAGACTTCGACCAACGCGCAAAAATGGAGGCTCTAGACCCTTCCAGAGCCGAGATATCGAAGGTCAAAATTTTGACCTGAAAAAAAAAAACATAAGGGGTAACACTGTGGTTTTTTTTTTTGGCCAAAATTTTGACCCCCTCCGATTTTCTTGAAACTCTGGATTCTGACAGAGGGCCACGAGACTTCGACCAACGCGCAAAAATGGAGGCTCTAGACCCTTCCAGAGCCGAGATATCGAAGGTCAAAATTTTGACCAGAAAAAAAAACATAAGGGGTAACACTGTGTTTTTTTTTTTTTGGCCAAAATTTTGACCCCCTCCGATTTTCTTGAAACTCTGGATTCTGACAGAGGGCCACGAGACTTCGACCAACGCGCAAAAATGGAGGCTCTAGACCCTTCCAGAGCCGAGATATCGAAGGTCAAAATTTTGACCAGAAAAAAAAACATAAGGGGTAACACTGTTTTTTTTTTTTGGCCGAAATTTTGACCCCCTCCGATTTTCTTGAAACTCTGGATTCTGACAGAGGGCCACGAGACTTCGACCAACGCGCAAAAATGGAGGCTCTAGACCCTTCCAGAGCCGAGATATCGGAGGTCAAAATTTTGACCAGAAAAAAAAACATAAGGGGTAACACTGTTTTTTTTTTTTGGCCAAAATTTTGACCCCCTCCGATTTTCTTGAAACTCTGGATTCTGACAGAGGGCCACGAGACTTCGACCAACGCGCAAAAATGGAGGCTCTAGACCCTTCCAGAGCCGAGATATCGAAGGTCAAAATTTTGACCAGAAAAAAAAACATAAGGGGTAACACTGTGTTTTTTTTTTTTTTTGGCCGAAATTTTGACCCCCTCCGATTTTCTTGAAACTCTGGATTCTGACAGAGGGCCACGAGACTTCGACCAACGCGCAAAAATGGAGGCTCTAGACCCTTCCAGAGCCGAGATATCGAAGGTCAAAATTTTGACCTGAAAAAAAAACATAAGGGGTAACACTGTGTTTTTTTTTTTTGGCCAAAATTTTGACCCCCTCCGATTTTCTTGAAACTCTGGATTCTGACAGAGGGCCACGAGACTTCGACCAACGCGCAAAAATGGAGGCTCTAGACCCTTCCAGAGCCGAGATATCGAAGGTCAAAATTTTGACCAGAAAAAAAAACATAAGGGATAACACTGTGTTTTTTTTTTTTTGGCCGAAATTTTGACCCCCTCCGATTTTCTTGAAACTCTGGATTCTGACAGAGGGCCACGAGACTTCGACCAACGCGCAAAAATGGAGGCTCTAGACCCTTCCAGAGCCGAGATATCGAAGGTCAAAATTTTGACCAGAAAAAAAAACATAAGGGGTAACACTGTGTTTTTTTTTTTTGGCCGAAATTTTGACCCCCTCCGATTTTCTTGAAACTCTGGATTCTGACAGAGGGCCACGAGACTTCGACCAACGCGCAAAAATGGAGGCTCTAGACCCTTCCAGAGCCGAGATATCGAAGGTCAAAATTTTGACCAGAAAAAAAAACATAAGGGGTAACACTGTGTTTTTTTTTTTTGGCCGAAATTTTGACCCCCTCCGATTTTCTTGAAACTCTGGATTCTGACAGAGGGCCACGAGACTTCGACCAACGCGCAAAAATGGAGGCTCTAGACCCTTCCAGAGCCGAGATATCGAAGGTCAAAATTTTGACCTGAAAAAAAAACATAAGGGGTAACACTGTGTTTTTTTTTTTTGGCCAAAATTTTGACCCCTCCGATTTTCTTGAAACTCTGGATTCTGACAGAGGGCCACGAGACTTCGACCAACGCGCAAAAATGGAGGCTCTAGACCCTTCCAGAGCCGAGATATCGAAGGTCAAAATTTTGACCAGAAAAAAAAACATAAGGGGTAACACTGTGGTTTTTTTTTTTTGGCCAAAATTTTGACCCCCTCCGATTTTCTTGAAACTCTGGATTCTGACAGAGGGCCACGAGACTTCGACCAACGCGCAAAAATGGAGGCTCTAGACCCTTCCAGAGCCGAGATATCAAAAGTCAAAATTTTGACCAGAAAAAAAAACATAAGGGGTAACACTGTGTTTTTTTTTTTTGGCCAAAATTTTGACCCCCTTCGATTTTCTTGAAACTCTGGATTCTGACAGAGGGCCACGAGACTTCGACCAACGCGCAAAAATGGAGGCTCTAGACCCTTCCAGAGCCGAGATATCGAAGGTCAAAATTTTGACCAGAAAAAAAAACATAAGGGGTAACACTGTGTTTTTTTTTTTTGGCCGAAATTTTGACCCCCTCCGATTTTCTTGAAACTCTGGATTCTGACAGAGGGCCACGAGACTTCGACCAACGCGCAAAAATGGAGGCTCTAGACCCTTCCAGAGCCGAGATATCGAAGGTCAAAATTTTGACCTGAAAAAAAAAACATAAGGGGTAACACTGTGTTTTTTTTTTTTTGGCCAAAATTTTGACCCCCTCCGATTTTCTTGAAACTCTGGATTCTGACAGAGGGCCACGAGACTTCGACCAACGCGCAAAAATGGAGGCTCTAGACCCTTCCAGAGCCGAGATATCGAAGGTCAAAATTTTGACCTGAAAAAAAAACATAAGGGGTAACACTGTGTTTTTTTTTTTTGGCCAAAATTTTGACCCCCTCCGATTTTCTTGAAACTCTGGATTCTGACAGAGGGCCACGAGACTTCGACCAACGCGCAAAAATGGAGGCTCTAGACCCTTCCAGAGCCGAGATATCGAAGGTCAAAATTTTGACCAGAAAAAAAAACATAAGGGGTAACACTGTGTTTTTTTTTTTGGCCAAAATTTTGACCCCCTCCGATTTTCTTGAAACTCTGGATTCTGACAGAGGGCCACGAGACTTCGACCAACGCGCAAAAATGGAGGCTCTAGACCCTTCCAGAGCCGAGATATCGAAGGTCAAAATTTTGACCAGAAAAAAAAACATACACTGTGTTTTTTTTTTTTGGCCGAAATTTTGACCCCCTCCGATTTTCTTGAAACTCTGGATTCTGACAGAGGGCCACGAGACTTCGACCAACGCGCAAAAATGGAGGCTCTAGACCCTTCCAGAGCCGAGATATCGAAGGTCAAAATTTTGACCAGAAAAAAAAACATAAGGGGTAACACTGTGTTTTTTTTTTTTGGCCGAAATTTTGACCCCCTCCGATTTTCTTGAAACTCTGGATTCTGACAGAGGGCCACGAGACTTCGACCAACGCGCAAAAATGGAGGCTCTAGACCCTTCCAGAGCCGAGATATCGAAGGTCAAAATTTTGACCTGAAAAAAAAACATAAGGGGTAACACTGTGTTTTTTTTTTTTGGCCAAAATTTTGACCCCCTCCGATTTTCTTGAAACTCTGGATTCTGACAGAGGGCCATGAGACTTCGACCAACGCGCAAAAATGGAGGCTCTAGACCCTTCCAGAGCCGAGATATCGAAGGTCAAAATTTTGACCAGAAAAAAAAACATAAGGGGTAACACTGTGTTTTTTTTTTTTTGGCCGAAATTTTGACCCCCTCCGATTTTCTTGAAACTCTGGATTCTGACAGAGGGCCACGAGACTTCGACCAATGCGCAAAAATGGAGGCTCTAGACCCTTCCAGAGCCGAGATATCAAAAGTCAAAATTTTGACCAGAAAAAAAAACATAAGGGGTAACACTGTGTTTTTTTTTTTTTGGCCGAAATTTTGACCCCCTCCGATTTTCTTGAAACTCTGGATTCTGACAGAGGGCCACGAGACTTCGACCAACGCGCAAAAATGGAGGCTCTAGACCCTTCCAGAGCCGAGATATCGAAGGTCAAAATTTTGACCAGAAAAAAAAACATAAGGGGTAACACTGTGTTTTTTTTTTTTTGGCCAAAATTTTGACCCCCTCCGATTTTCTTGAAACTCTGGATTCTGACAGAGGGCCACGAGACTTCGACCAACGCGCAAAAATGGAGGCTCTAGACCCTTCCAGAGCCGAGATATCGAAGGTCAAAATTTTGACCAGAAAAAAAAACATAAGGGGTAACACTGTGTTTTTTTTTTTTTGGCCAAAATTTTGACCCCCTCCGATTTTCTTGAAACTCTGGATTCTGACAGAGGGCCACGAGACTTCGACCAACGCGCAAAAATGGAGGCTCTAGACCCTTCCAGAGCCGAGATATCGAAGGTCAAAATTTTGACCAGAAAAAAAAACATAAGGGGTAACACTGTGTTTTTTTTTTTTTGGCCGAAATTTTGACCCCCTCCGATTTTCTTGAAACTCTGGATTCTGACAGAGGGCCACGAGACTTCGACCAACGCGCAAAAATGGAGGCTCTAGACCCTTCCAGAGCCGAGATATCGAAGGTCAAAATTTTGACCTGAAAAAAAAACATAAGGGGTAACACTGTGTTTTTTTTTTTTGGCCAAAATTTTGACCCCCTCCGATTTTCTTGAAACTCTGGATTCTGACAGAGGGCCACGAGACTTCGACCAACGCGCAAAAATGGAGGCTCTAGACCCTTCCAGAGCCGAGATATCGAAGGTCAAAATTTTGACCAGAAAAAAAAACATAAGGGGTAACACTGTGTTTTTTTTTTTTTGGCCGAAATTTTGACCCCCTCCGATTTTCTTGAAACTCTGGATTCTGACAGAGGGCCACGAGACTTCGACCAACGCGCAAAAATGGAGGCTCTAGACCCTTCCAGAGCCGAGATATCGAAGGTCAAAATTTTGACCTGAAAAAAAAAAAACATAAGGGGTAACACTGTGGTTTTTTTTTTTGGCCAAAATTTTGACCCCCTCCGATTTTCTTGAAACTCTGGATTCTGACAGAGGGCCACGAGACTTCGACCAACGCGCAAAAATGGAGGCTCTAGACCCTTCCAGAGCCGAGATATCGAAGGTCAAAATTTTGACCAGAAAAAAAAACATAAGGGGTAACACTGTGTTTTTTTTTTTTTTGGCCGAAATTTTGACCCCCTCCGATTTTCTTGAAACTCTGGATTCTGACAGAGGGCCACGAGACTTCGACCAACGCGCAAAAATGGAGGCTCTAGACCCTTCCAGAGCCGAGATATCGAAGGTCAAAATTTTGACCAGAAAAAAAAACATAAGGGATAACACTGTGTTTTTTTTTTTTTTGGCCGAAATTTTGACCCCCTCCGATTTTCTTGAAACTCTGGATTCTGACAGAGGGCCACGAGACTTCGACCAACGCGCAAAAATGGAGGCTCTAGACCCTTCCAGAGCCGAGATATCGAAGGTCAAAATTTTGACCAGAAAAAAAAACATAAGGGGTAACACTGTGTTTTTTTTTTGGCCAAAATTTTGACCCCCTCCGATTTTCTTGAAACTCTGGATTCTGACAGAGGGCCACGAGACTTCGACCAACGCGCAAAAATGGAGGCTCTAGACCCTTCCAGAGCCGAGATATCGAAGGTCAAAATTTTGACCAGAAAAAAAAACATAAGGGATAACACTGTGTTTTTTTTTTTTTTGGCCGAAATTTTGACCCCCTCCGATTTTCTTGAAACTCTGGATTCTGACAGAGGGCCACGAGACTTCGACCAACGCGCAAAAATGGAGGCTCTAGACCCTTCCAGAGCCGAGATATCGAAGGTCAAAATTTTGACCAGAAAAAAAAACATAAGGGGTAACACTGTGTTTTTTTTTTTTGGCCGAAATTTTGACCCCCTCCGATTTTCTTGAAACTCTGGATTCTGACAGAGGGCCACGAGACTTCGACCAACGCGCAAAAATGGAGGCTCTAGACCCTTCCAGAGCCGAGATATCGAAGGTCAAAATTTTGACCTGAAAAAAAAAACATAAGGGGTAACACTGTTTTTTTTTTTTGGCCAAAATTTTGACCCCCTCCGATTTTCTTGAAACTCTGGATTCTGACAGAGGGCCACGAGACTTCGACCAACGCGCAAAAATGTAGGCTCTAGACCCTTCCAGAGCCGAGATATCGAAGGTCAAAATTTTGACCAGAAAAAAAAACATAAGGGGTAACACTGTGTTTTTTTTTTTTGGCCGAAATTTTGACCCCCTCCGATTTTCTTGAAACTCTGGATTCTGACAGAGGGCCACGAGACTTCGACCAACGCGCAAAAATGGAGGCTCTAGACCCTTCCAGAGCCGAGATATCGAAGGTCAAAATTTTGACCTGAAAAAAAAACATAAGGGGTAACACTGTGTTTTTTTTTTGGCCAAAATTTTGACCCCCTCCGATTTTCTTGAAACTCTGGATTCTGACAGAGGGCCACGAGACTTCGACCAACGCGCAAAAATGGAGGCTCTAGACCCTTCCAGAGCCGAGATATCGAAGGTCAAAATTTTGACCAGAAAAAAAAAACATAAGGGGTAACACTGTGTTTTTTTTTTTTTTGGCCGAAATTTTGACCCCCTCCGATTTTCTTGAAACTCTGGATTCTGACAGAGGGCCACGAGACTTCGACCAACGCGCAAAAATGGAGGCTCTAGACCCTTCCAGAGCCGAGATATCGAAGGTCAAAATTTTGACCTGAAAAAAAAACATAAGGGGTAACACTGTGTTTTTTTTTTTTGGCCAAAATTTTGACCCCCTCCGATTTTCTTGAAACTCTGGATTCTGACAGAGGGCCACGAGACTTCGACCAACGCGCAAAAATGGAGGCTCTAGACCCTTCCAGAGCCGAGATATCAAAAGTCAAAATTTTGACCAGAAAAAAAAAACATAAGGGGTAACACTGTGTTTTTTTTTTTTTTGGCCGAAATTTTGACCCCCTCCGATTTTCTTGAAACTCTGGATTCTGACAGAAGGCCACGAGACTTCGACCAACGCGCAAAAATGGAGGCTCTAGACCCTTCCAGAGCCGAGATATCAAAAGTCAAAATTTTGACCAGAAAAAAAAAACATAAGGGGTAACACTGTGTTTTTTTTTTTTTGGCCGAAATTTTGACCCCCTCCGATTTTCTTGAAACTCTGGATTCTGACAGAGGGCCACGAGACTTCGACCAACGCGCAAAAATGGAGGCTCTAGACCCTTCCAGAGCCGAGATATCGAAGGTCAAAATTTTGACCAGAAAAAAAAACATAAGGGGTAACACTGTGTTTTTTTTTTTTGGCCGAAATTTTGACCCCCTCCGATTTTCTTGAAACTCTGGATTCTGACAGAGGGCCACGAGACTTCGACCAACGCGCAAAAATGGAGGCTCTAGACCCTTCCAGAGCCGAGATATCGAAGGTCAAAATTTTGACCAGAAAAAAAAACATAAGGGGTAACACTGTGTTTTTTTTTTTTGGCCGAAATTTTGACCCCCTCCGATTTTCTTGAAACTCTGGATTCTGACAGAGGGCCACGAGACTTCGACCAACGCGCAAAAATGGAGGCTCTAGACCCTTCCAGAGCCGAGATATCGAAGGTCAAAATTTTGACCTGAAAAAAAAACATAAGGGGTAACACTGTGTTTTTTTTTTTTGGCCAAAATTTTGACCCCTCCGATTTTCTTGAAACTCTGGATTCTGACAGAGGGCCACGAGACTTCGACCAACGCGCAAAAATGGAGGCTCTAGACCCTTCCAGAGCCGAGATATCGAAGGTCAAAATTTTGACCAGAAAAAAAAACATAAGGGGTAACACTGTGTTTTTTTTTTTTTTTTGGCCAAAATTTTGACCCCCTCCGATTTTCTTGAAACTCTGGATTCTGACAGAGGGCCACGAGACTTCGACCAACGCGCAAAAATGGAGGCTCTAGACCCTTCCAGAGCCGAGATATCAAAAGTCAAAATTTTGACCAGAAAAAAAAACATAAGGGGTAACACTCTGTTTTTTTTTTTTGGCCAAAATTTTGACCCCCTTCGATTTTCTTGAAACTCTGGATTCTGACAGAGGGCCACGAAACTTCGACCAACGCGCAAAAATGGAGGCTCTAGACCCTTCCAGAGCCGAGATATCGAAGGTCAAAATTTTGACCAGAAAAAAAAACATAAGGGGTAACACTGTGTTTTTTTTTTTTGGCCGAAATTTTGACCCCCTCCGATTTTCTTGAAACTCTGGATTCTGACAGAGGGCCACGAGACTTCGACCAACGCGCAAAAATGGAGGCTCTAGACCCTTCCAGAGCCGAGATATCGAAGGTCAAAATTTTGACCTGAAAAAAAAACATAAGGGGTAACACTGTGTTTTTTTTTTTTTTGGCCAAAATTTTGACCCCCTCCGATTTTCTTGAAACTCTGGATTCTGACAGAGGGCCACGAGACTTCGACCAACGCGCAAAAATGGAGGCTCTAGACCCTTCCAGAGCCGAGATATCGAAGGTCAAAATTTTGACCTGAAAAAAAAACATAAGGGGTAACACTGTGTTTTTTTTTTTTGGCCAAAATTTTGACCCCCTCCGATTTTCTTGAAACTCTGGATTCTGACAGAGGGCCACGAGACTTCGACCAACGCGCAAAAATGGAGGCTCTAGACCCTTCCAGAGCCGAGATATCGAAGGTCAAAATTTTGACCAGAAAAAAAAACATAAGGGGTAACACTGTGGTTTTTTTTTTTTGGCCAAAATTTTGACCCCCTCCAATTTTCTTGAAACTCTGGATTCTGACAGAGGGCCACGAGACTTCGACCAACGCGCAAAAATGGAGGCTCTAGACCCTTCCAGAGCCGAGATATCGAAGGTCAAAATTTTGACCAGAAAAAAAAAACATAAGGGGTAACACTGTGTTTTTTTTTTTGGCCAAAATTTTGACCCCCTCCGATTTTCTTGAAACTCTGGATTCTGACAGAGGGCCACGAGACTTCGACCAACGCGCAAAAATGGAGGCTCTAGACCCTTCCAGAGCCGAGATATCGAAGGTCAAAATTTTGACCAGAAAAAAAAACATAAGGGGTAACACTGTGTTTTTTTTTTTTGGCCGAAATTTTGACCCCCTCCGATTTTCTTGAAACTCTGGATTCTGACAGAGGGCCACGAGACTTCGACCAACGCGCAAAAATGGAGGCTCTAGACCCTTCCAGAGCCGAGATATCGAAGGTCAAAATTTTGACCTGAAAAAAAAACATAAGGGGTAACACTGTGTTTTTTTTTTTTGGCCAAAATTTTGACCCCCTCCGATTTTTTTGAAACTCTGGATTCTGACAGAGGGCCACGAGACTTCGACCAACGCGCAAAAATGGAGGCTCTAGACCCTTCCAGAGCCGAGATATCGAAGGTCAAAATTTTGACCAGAAAAAAAAACATAAGGGGTAACACTGTGTTTTTTTTTTTTTGGCCGAAATTTTGACCCCCTCCGATTTTCTTGAAACTCTGGATTCTGACAGAGGGCCACGAGACTTCGACCAACGCGCAAAAATGGAGGCTCTAGACCCTTCCAGAGCCGAGATATCGAAGGTCAAAATTTTGACCAGAAAAAAAAACATAAGGGGTAACACTGTGTTTTTTTTTTTTTGGCCGAAATTTTGACCCCCTCCGATTTTCTTGAAACTCTGGATTCTGACAGAGGGCCACGAGACTTCGACCAACGCGCAAAAATGGAGGCTCTAGACCCTTCCAGAGCCGAGATATCGAAGGTCAAAATTTTGACCAGAAAAAAAAACATAAGGGGTAACACTGTGTTTTTTTTTTTTGGCCGAAATTTTGACCCCCTCCGATTTTCTTGAAACTCTGGATTCTGACAGAGGGCCACGAGACTTCGACCAACGCGCAAAAATGGAGGCTCTAGACCCTTCCAGAGCCGAGATATCGGAGGTCAAAATTTTGACCTGAAAAAAAAACATAAGGGGTAACACTGTTTTTTTTTTTTGGCCAAAATTTTGACCCCCTCCGATTTTCTTGAAACTCTGGATTCTGACAGAGGGCCACGAGACTTCGACCAACGCGCAAAAATGGAGGCTCTAGACCCTTCCAGAGCCGAGATATCGAAGGTCAAAATTTTGACCAGAAAAAAAAACATAAGGGGTAACACTGTGTTTTTTTTTTTTGGCCGAAATTTTGACCCCCTCCGATTTTCTTGAAACTCTGGATTCTGACAGAGGGCCACGAGACTTCGACCAACGCGCAAAAATGGAGGCTCTAGACCCTTCCAGAGCCGAGATATCGGAGGTCAAAATTTTGACCTGAAAAAAAAACATAAGGGGTAACACTGTTTTTTTTTTTGGCCAAAATTTTGACCCCCTCCGATTTTCTTGAAACTCTGGATTCTGACAGAGGGCCACGAGACTTCGACCAACGCGCAAAAATGGAGGCTCTAGACCCTTCCAGAGCCGAGATATCGAAGGTCAAAATTTTGACCAGAATAAAAAACATAAGGGGTAACACTGTGTTTTTTTTTTTTTGGCCGAAATTTTGACCCCCTCCGATTTTCTTGAAACTCTGGATTCTGACAGAGGGCCACGAGACTTCGACCAACGCGCAAAAATGTAGGCTCTAGACCCTTCCAGAGCCGAGATATCGAAGGTCAAAATTTTGACCAGAAAAAAAAACATAAGGGGTAACACTGTGTTTTTTTTTTTTGGCCGAAATTTTGACCCCCTCCGATTTTCTTGAAACTCTGGATTCTGACAGAGGGCCACGAGACTTCGACCAACGCGCAAAAATGGAGGCTCTAGACCCTTCCAGAGCCGAGATATCGAAGGTCAAAATTTTGACCTGAAAAAAAAACATAAGGGGTAACACTGTGTTTTTTTTTGGCCAAAATTTTGACCCCCTCCGATTTTCTTGAAACTCTGGATTCTGACAGAGGGCCACGAGACTTCGACCAACGCGCAAAAATGGAGGCTCTAGACCCTTCCAGAGCCGAGATATCGAAGGTCAAAATTTTGACCTGAAAAAAAAACATAAGGGGTAACACTGTGTTTTTTTTTTTTGGCCAAAATTTTGACCCCCCTCCGATTTTCTTGAAACTCTGGATTCTGACAGAGGGCCACGAGACTTCGACCAACGCGCAAAAATGGAGGCTCTAGACCCTTCCAGAGCCGAGATATCAAAAGTCAAAATTTTGACCAGAAAAAAAAAACATAAGGGGTAACACTGTGTTTTTTTTTTTGGCCGAAATTTTGACCCCCTCTGATTTTCTTGAAACTCTGGATTCTGACAGAAGGCCACGAGACTTCGACCAACGCGCAAAAATGGAGGCTCTAGACCCTTCCAGAGCCGAGATATCAAAAGTCAAAATTTTGACCAGAAAAAAAAACATAAGGGGTAACACTGTGTTTTTTTTTTTTGGCCGAAATTTTGACCCCCTCCGATTTTCTTGAAACTCTGGATTCTGACAGAGGGCCACGAGACTTCGACCAACGCGCAAAAATGGAGGCTCTAGACCCTTCCAGAGCCGAGATATCGAAGGTCAAAATTTTGACCAGAAAAAAAAACATAAGGGGTAACACTGTGTTTTTTTTTTTTTTGGCCAAAATTTTGACCCCCTCCGATTTTCTTGAAACTCTGGATTCTGACAGAGGGCCACGAGACTTCGACCAACGCGCAAAAATGGAGGCTCTAGACCCTTCCAGAGCCGAGATATCGAAGGTCAAAATTTTGACCAGAAAAAAAAACATAAGGGGTAACACTGTGTTTTTTTTTTTTTGGCCGAAATTTTGACCCCCCTCCGATTTTCTTGAAACTCTGGATTCTGACAGAGGGCCACGAGACTTCGACCAACGCGCAAAAATGGAGGCTCTAGACCCTTCCAGAGCCGAGATATCGAAGGTCAAAATTTTGACCTGAAAAAAAAAAACATAAGGGGTAACACTGTGTTTTTTTTTTTTTTGCCGAAATTTTGACCCCCCTCCGATTTTCTTGAAACTCTGGATTCTGACAGAGGGCCACGAGACTTCGACCAACGCGCAAAAATGGAGGCTCTAGACCCTTCCAGAGCCGAGATATCGAAGGTCAAAATTTTGACCAGAAAAAAAAACATAAGGGGTAACACTGTGTTTTTTTTTTTTTGGCCGAAATTTTGACCCCCCTCCGATTTTCTTGAAACTCTGGATTCTGACAGAGGGCCACGAGACTTCGACCAACGCGCAAAAATGGAGGCTCTAGACCCTTCCAGAGCCGAGATATCGAAGGTCAAAATTTTGACCAGAAAAAAAAACATAAGGGGTAACACTGTTTTTTTTTTTTTTTTTGGCCGAAATTTTGACCCCCTCCGATTTTCTTGAAACTCTGGATTCTGACAGAGGGCCACGAGACTTCGACCAGCGCGCAAAAATTGAGGCTCTAGACCCTTCCAGAGCCGAGATATCGGATGTCAAAGTTTTGACCTGAAAAAAAAACATAAGGGGTAACACTGTCGTTTTTGGCCGAAATTTTGACCCCCCTCCGATCTTCTTGAAACTCTGGATTCTGACAGAGGGCCACGAGACTTCGACCAACGCGCAAAAATGGAGGCTCTAGACCCTTCCAGAGCCGAGATATCGGAGGTCAAAATTTTGACCAGAAAAAAAAACATAAGGGGTAACACTGTTTTTTTTTTTTGGCCAAAATTTTGACCCCCTCCGATTTTCTTGAAACTCTGGATTCTGACAGAGGGCCACGAGACTTCGACCAACGCGCAAAAATGGAGGCTCTAGACCCTTCCAGAGCCGAGATATCGAAGGTCAAAATTTTGACCAGAAAAAAAAACATAAGGGGTAACACTGTTTTTTTTTTTTTTTGGCCGAAATTTTGACCCCCTCCGATTTTCTTGAAACTCTGGATTCTGACAGAGGGCCACGAGACTTCGACCAGCGCGCAAAAATGGAGGCTCTAGACCCTTCCAGAGCCGAGATATCGGATGTCAAAGTTTTGACCTGAAAAAAAAACATAAGGGGTAACACTGTCGTTTTTGGCCGAAATTTTGACCCCCTCCGATCTTCTTGAAACTCTGGATTCTGACAGAGGGCCACGAGACTTCGACCAGCGCGCAAAAATGGAGGCTCTAGACCCTTCCAGAGCCGAGATATCGGATGTCAAAGTTTTGACCTGAAAAAAAAAACATAAGGGGTAACACTGTCGTTTTTGGCCGAAATTTTGACCCCCTCCGATCTTCTTGAAACTCTGGATTCTGACAGAGGGCCACGAGACTTCGACCAGCGCGCAAAAATGGAGGCTCTAGACCCTTCCAGAGCCGAGATATCGGATGTCAAAGTTTTGACCTTAAAAAAAAAACATAAGGGGTAACACTGTCGTTTTTGGCCGAAATTTTGACCCCTCCGATCTTCTTGAAACTCTGGATTCTGACAGAGGGCCACAAGACTTCGACCAGCGCGCAAAAATGGAGGCTCTAGACCCTTCCAGAGCCGAGATATCGGATGTCAAAGTTTTGACCTGAAAAAAAAAACATAAGGGGTAACACTGTCGTTTTTGGCCGAAATTTTGACCCCCCTCCGATCTTCTTGAAACTCTGGATTCTGACAGAGGGCCACGAGACTTCGACCAGCGCGCAAAAATGGAGGCTCTAGACCCTTCCAGAGCCGAGATATCGAAAGTCAAAATTTTGACAAGAAAAAAAAACATAAGGGGTAACACTGTCGTTTTTGGCCGAAATTTTGACCCCCTCCGATCTTCTTGAAACTCTGGATTCTGACAGAGGGCCACGAGACTTCGACCAGCGCGCAAAAATGGAGGCTCTAGACCCTTCCAGAGCCGAGATATCCGATGTCAAAGTTTTGACCTGAAAAAAAAAACATAAGGGGTAACACTGTCGTTTTTGGCCGAAATTTTGACCCCCTCCGATCTTCTTGAAACTCTGGATTCTGACAGAGGGCCACGAGACTTCGACCAGCGCGCAAAAATGGAGGCTCTAGACCCTTCCAGAGCCGAGATATCGAAAGTCAAAATTTTGACAAGAAAAAAAAACATAAGGGGTAACACTGTCGTTTTTGGCCGAAATTTTGACCCCCTCCGATCTTCTTGAAACTCTGGATTCTGACAGAGGGCCACGAGACTTCGACCAGCGCGCAAAATGGAGGCTCTAGACCCTTCCAGAGCCGAGATATCCGATGTCAAAGTTTTGACCTGAAAAAAAAAAACATAAGGGGTAACACTGTCGTTTTTGGCCGAAATTTTGACCCCCTCCGATCTTCTTGAAACTCTGGATTCTGACAGAGGGCCACGAGACTTCGACCAGCGCGCAAAAATGGAGGCTCTAGACCCTTCCAGAGCCGAGATATCGAAAGTCAAAATTTTGACAAGAAAAAAAAACATAAGGGGTAACACTGTCGTTTTTGGCCGAAATTTTGACCCCCTCTGATCTTCTTGAAACTCTGGATTCTGACAGAGGGCCACGAGACTTCGACCAGCGCGCAAAAATGGAGGCTCTAGACCCTTCCAGAGCCGAGATATCGGATGTCAAAGTTTTGACCTGAAAAAAAAAACATAAGGGGTAACACTGTCGTTTTTGGCCGAAATTTTGACCCCCTCCGATCTTCTTGAAACTCTGGATTCTGACAGAGGGCCACGAGACTTCGACCAGCGCGCAAAAATGGAGGCTCTAGACCCTTCCAGAGCCGAGATACACGATGTCAAAGTTTTGACCTGAAAAAAAAAACATAAGGGGTAACACTGTCGTTTTTGGCCGAAATTTTGACCCCCTCCGATCTTCTTGAAACTCTGGATTCTGACAGAGGGCCACGAGACTTCGACCAGCGCGCAAAAATGGAGGCTCTAGACCCTTCCAGAGCCGAGATATCGAAAGTCAAAATTTTGACAAGAAAAAAAAACATAAGGGGTAACACTGTCGTTTTTGGCCGAAATTTTGACCCCCTCTGATCTTCTTGAAACTCTGGATTCTGACAGAGGGCCACGAGACTTCGACCAGCGCGCAAAAATGGAGGCTCTAGACCCTTCCAGAGCCGAGATATCGGATGTCAAAGTTTTGACCTGAAAAAAAAAACATAAGGGGTAACACTGTCGTTTTTGGCCGAAATTTTGACCCCCTCCGATCTTCTTGAAACTCTGGATTCTGACAGAGGGCCACGAGACTTCGACCAGCGCGCAAAAATGGAGGCTCTAGACCCTTCCAGAGCCGAGATATCGGATGTCAAAGTTTTGACCTGAAAAAAAAACATAAGGGGTAACACTGTCGTTTTTGGCCGAAATTTTGACCCCCTCCGATCTTCTTGAAACTCTGGATTCTGACAGAGGGCCACGAGACTTCGACCAGCGCGCAAAAATGGAGGCTCTAGACCCTTCCATAGCCGAGATATCGGATGTCAAAGTTTTGACCTGAAAAAAAAACATAAGGGGTAACACTGTCGTTTTTGGCCGAAATTTTGACCCCCTCCGATCTTCTTGAAACTCTGGATTCTGACAGAGGGCCACGAGACTTCGACCAGCGCGCAAAAATGGAGGCTCTAGACCCTTCCAGAGCCGAGATATCGGATGTCAAACTTTTGACCTGAAAAAAAAACATAAGGGGTAACACTGTCGTTTTTGGCCGAAATTTTGACCCCCTCCGATCTTCTTGAAACTCTGGATTCTGACAGAGGGCCACGAGACTTCGATCAGCGCGCAAAAATGGAGGCTCTAGACCCTTCCAGAGCCGAGATATCGGATGTCAAAGTTTTGACCTGAAAAAAAAAACATAAGGGGTAACACTGTCGTTTTTGGCCGAAATTTTGACCCCCTCCGATCTTCTTGAAACTCTGGATTCTGACAGAGGGCCACGAGACTTCGACCAGCGCGCAAAAATGGAGGCTCTAGACCCTTCCAGAGCCGAGATATCGGATGTCAAACTTTTGACCTGAAAAAAAAAACATAAGGGGTAACACTGTCGTTTTTGGCCGAAATTTTGACCCCCTCCGATCTTCTTGAAACTCTGGATTCTGACAGAGGGCCACGAGACTTCGACCAGCGCGCAAAAATGGAGGCTCTAGACCCTTCCAGAGCCGAGATATCGGATGTCAAAGTTTTGACCTGAAAAAAAAAAACATAAGGGGTAACACTGTCGTTTTTGGCCGAAATTTTGACCCCCTCCGATCTTCTTGAAACTCTGGATTCTGACAGAGGGCCACGAGACTTCGACCAGCGCGCAAAAATGGAGGCTCTAGACCCTTCCAGAGCCGAGATATCGGATGTCAAAGTTTTGACCTGAAAAAAAAAACATAAGGGGTAACACTGTCGTTTTTGGCCGAAATTTTGACCCCCTCCGATCTTCTTGAAACTCTGGATTCTGACAGAGGGCCACGAGACTTCGACCAGCGCGCAAAAATGGATGCTCTAGACCCTTCCAGAGCCGAGATATCGGATGTCAAATTTTTGACCTGAAAAAAAGACATAAGGGGTAACACTGTCGTTTTTGGCCGAAATTTTGACCCCCTCCGATCTTCTTGAATCTCTGGATTCTGACAGAGGGCCACGAGACTTCGACCAGCGCGCAAAAATGGAGGCTCTAGACCCTTCCAGAGCCGAGATATCGGATGTCAAAGTTTTGACCTGAAAAAAAAACATAAGGGGTAACACTGTCGTTTTTGGCCGAAATTTTGACCCCCTCCGATCTTCTTGAAACTCTGGATTCTGACAGAGGGCCACGAGACTTCGACCAACGCGCAAAAATTTAGGCTCTAGACCCTTCCAGAGCCGAGATATCGGATGTCAAAGTTTTGACCTGAAAAAAAAAACATAAGGGGTAACACTGTCGTTTTTGGCCGAAATTTTGACCCCCTCCGATCTTCTTGAAACTCTGGATTCTGACAGAGGGCCACGAGACTTCGACCAGCGCGCAAAAATGGAGGCTCTAGACCCTTCCAGAGCCGAGATATCGGATGTCAAAGTTTTGACCTGAAAAAAAAAACATAAGGGGTAACACTGTCGTTTTTGGCCGAAATTTTGACCCCCTCCGATCTTCTTGAAACTCTGGATTCTGACAGAGGGCCACGAGACTT
The DNA here is from genome assembly GCA_038021265.1 of Cyprinella venusta. Lineage (NCBI taxonomy): Eukaryota > Metazoa > Chordata > Actinopteri > Cypriniformes > Leuciscidae > Cyprinella > Cyprinella venusta. Next base: position 37,389,532 of record CM075868.1, read on the forward strand.
CGACCAGCGCGCAAAAATGGAGGCTCTAGACCCTTCCAGAGCCGAGATATCGGATGTCAAAGTTTTGACCTGAAAAAAAAACATAAGGGGTAACACTGTCGTTTTTGGCCGAAATTTTGACCCCCTCCGATCTTCTTGAAACTCTGGATTCTGACAGAGGGCCACGAGACTTCGACCAGCGCGCAAAAATGGAGGCTCTAGACCCTTCCAGAGCCGAGATATCGGATGTCAAAGTTTTGACCTGAAAAAAAAACATAAGGGGTAACACTGTCGTTTTTGGCCGAAATTTTGACCCCCTCCGATCTTCTTGAAACTCTGGATTCTGACAGAGGGCCACGAGACTTCGACCAGCGCGCAAAAATGGAGGCTCTAGACCCTTCCAGAGCCGAGATATCGGATGTCAAAGTTTTGACCTGAAAAAAAAAACATAAGGGGTAACACTGTCGTTTTTGGCCGAAATTTTGACCCCCTCCGATCTTCTTGAAACTCTGGATTCTGACAGAGGGCCACGAGACTTCGACCAGCGCGCAAAAATGGAGGCTCTAGACCCTTCCAGAGCCGAGATATCGGATGTCAAAGTTTTGACCTGAAAAAAAAAACATAAGGGGTAACACTGTCGTTTTTGGCCGAAATTTTGACCCCCTCCGATCTTCTTGAAACTCTGGATTCTGACAGAGGGCCACGAGACTTCGACCAGCGCGCAAAAATGGAGGCTCTAGACCCTTCCAGAGCCGAGATATCGGATGTCAAAGTTTTGACCTGAAAAAAAAACATAAGGGGTAACACTGTCGTTTTTGGCCGAAATTTTGACCCCCTCCGATCTTCTTGAAACTCTGGATTCTGACAGAGGGCCACGAGACTTCGACCAGCGCGCAAAAATGGAGGCTCTAGACCCTTCCAGAGCCGAGATATCGGATGTCAAAGTTTTGACCTGAAAAAAAAAACATAAGGGGTAACACTGTCGTTTTTGGCCGAAATTTTGACCCCCTCCGATCTTCTTGAAACTCTGGATTCTGACAGAGGGCCACGAGACTTCGACCAGCGCGCAAAAATGGAGGCTCTAGACCCTTCCAGAGCCGAGATATCGGATGTCAAAGTTTTGACCTGAAAAAAAAACATAAGGGGTAACACTGTCGTTTTTGGCCGAAATTTTGACCCCCTCCGATCTTCTTGAAACTCTGGATTCTGACAGAGGGCCACGAGACTTCGACCAGCGCGCAAAAATGGAGGCTCTAGACCCTTCCAGAGCCGAGATATCGGATGTCAAAGTTTTGACCTGAAAAAAAAACATAAGGGGTAACACTGTCGTTTTTGGCCGAAATTTTGACCCCCTCCGATCTTCTTGAAACTCTGGATTCTGACAGAGGGCCACGAGACTTCGACCAGCGCGCAAAAATGGAGGCTCTAGACCCTTCCAGAGCCGAGATATCGGATGTCAAAGTTTTGACCTGAAAAAAAAAACATAAGGGGTAACACTGTCGTTTTTGGCCGAAATTTTGACCCCCTCCGATCTTCTTGAAACTCTGGATTCTGACAGAGGGCCACGAGACTTCGACCAGCGCGCAAAAATGGAGGCTCTAGACCCTTCCAGAGCCGAGATATCGGATGTCAAAGTTTTGACCTGAAAAAAAAAACATAAGGGGTAACACTGTCGTTTTTGGCCGAAATTTTGACCCCCTCCGATCTTCTTGAAACTCTGGATTCTGACAGAGGGCCACGAGACTTCGACCAGCGCGCAAAAATGGAGGCTCTAGACCCTTCCAGAGCCGAGATATCGGATGTCAAAGTTTTGACCTGAAAAAAAAACATAAGGGGTAACACTGTCGTTTTTGGCCGAAATTTTGACCCCCTCCGATCTTCTTGAAACTCTGGATTCTGACAGAGGGCCACGAGACTTCGACCAGCGCGCAAAAATGGAGGCTCTAGACCCTTCCAGAGCCGAGATATCGGATGTCAAAGTTTTGACCTGAAAAAAAAAACATAAGGGGTAACACTGTCGTTTTTGGCCGAAATTTTGACCCCCTCCGATCTTCTTGAAACTCTGGATTCTGACA